>VALG01003104.1:0-90025 GCA_009835305.1 Ipomoea purpurea
AATTTGCGTTTTAAAATTTATAGCTTGGTTTCGAAATAAATTTGGTTTTAATTTGGATTTCGATTCGATTTGAAGTATTTAAACATTCCCAATTTCTTTCTTGGGCATATAAACTATTACTGATAATTTAAATTTGGGATAAAGTACAAATAAGCCCACTGAACTATTTGAGAAGAAACAATTAAGTCATCGACTCAAATAACCCCCAAATAAAAGCATTTGGAACCAGGACAAAAAGTGAATTAACATTTTATTAACAGGTTAATTCTAGGCTTTTGCGACTGGATTGCCCAAATGTGTTATTTTATACGATTTTTTTAATTATTATAATGCCACCCTCATAGTATTTTTAAATAATTTATAATCAAAGTAGTTTTGTCTTGTCTAGATCAATTTATTTATTTATTTATTTTTAAAACATTAAGATCCAGTGAAAAATAATACCGTAATAAATAAAATAAATCAAATCTCGAAAAGACAAGAACTATTTTGATTATAATTACTTAAAATATATTAATACTTATTCCAAGTGGATAATATTAATAAAAAAATAAAAATAAACGTAAATAAATAAGCATTTGGCAATTCAATCAGCAAGAAAACCTGGAGTTAACCTGTATAAACATGTTAACTTGCTCTTTTTTTTTCAGGGGATCAATGGCTTATTTGCTCTTTCTTCCCGGGTTCACATGCTTATTTGGGGTTATTTGAGCTTCGGATAGCTTAATTGATGTTTCCCAATATATTCAGGGTGGCTTATTTGTGACTTTATCCCTTTAAATTAAAAAAAAAAAAAAAAAAAAAAAAAAAAAAAAAAAAAAAAAACTAATTAACAAGTCCCAATGACAGTATTTCAAATTTCTAATTAAAATTAAGTCCCAATACTGGACCAACATTTCACCTGCCCGTCTGACTAGTCCAACAGCAACGCTCACAGGACTCGCAAGAGTAAAACTTGGCACAAGAACACTTAAGGTGCAGACATTTTTAACACGAAGTTGCGCCATTCTTAACATTTAAAGTGCGTCATTTTTAACACTTAAGGTTGCGTCTTTTACCACTGTTAAAGTGCCGCCATTTAACATTTAATGTGTGTCATTTTATCACTTAATGTGCTGTCATTTCTTAACACTAAATGTGCATCATTTTACACTTAAAGGGCGTCATTTTAACAACCTAAGGCTGCGCCAATTCAACACCTAAGATGCCCCATTCAGAACACTTACATGCCTGGCATTAAACGATGCATCAGTTCAACACATGCGTATAAGGAGAATGCATCTAACTCTCAGGCGAAGCGTGTTTAAAAAAAAAAATTGATTTAAATCGTTGATCTATATTTAAACAACGACTCAGATCTCACTACATGTTTTCACATAAGCGACCTCTTCGCACGCTGAAACCATCATAGTATATATATATATATATATATAATACTATATATATAATATATATATATAATATATAATATAGTATATATATACTAAATATATAACTATGATATATATATATAATCGATGAGAGGTGAAGTGTGCTGCAGGAGATTGGATTCTTTGTCCGCATGGTGTAAATCCCCAAAAAAAAAAAAAAAAATACCGGAATGCGTTTCAAGTTCTTTTTTTTTTTCTTTGCTCACATTTGTTTTTTAATCTCTTCTCATTTTTATTTTCTAATACACCTAAAAAAATTCCCAGATTTATCACCATTAAATAACCCAACACCAAAAACCCATATTGAGGAATCTCCAAGTGGAATAAGAGGGAGAGGAGACAACACCGGTCGGTGAATGTGAAATGATTGGTGCAAAGTCTGGAAGGATTTGAAAAGTCAATGAACGAAAGACCCTAAAACTATAAAGTTTGACCTAGATACACCAAAGTACGCTGATCACGTTGGGCTTTAAATTCGGCTTTTTTTGTCTGCGTCCCCATAATCACGGGCCTTCAGTAGCCCAAGCTTTAGCTTCAGACAGGACTAACCTGCAAACCCCTATCCAACATAACCCCTCACCTCCCTACGCTTTCACCTAAAACTACAAACCTACTAGACTAGTTCCCCCAAACACCCCTCCTGTTCATCACTGAAGTATAACAAGTTTTCTTTCTTAGTTAAACATTCATTTTTAGTTACAACTTGGTGTAAAGTGTGTAAACTACAATTACTCTTTTAACTTGGAATGATATGATATAGTTGGTAAATTATATTAGGTACTAAATCAGCTTAGTTGGCGTGAGTGACCGTGCACTCTTACATTTTAAGAGAGGTCGAAAGCTTGAATCTCCTTTCGCTGAAAAAAACTAATGTGGTCACTGGTCAGTACTTTTTCTTTTAATTGGGTTGGACCGGTGTGAAACCTTCTTACAGTTAGGATCTGCTAATGACAAAAAAAAAAAAACATGCTCAGGATATCTCGTGGTCTAACCAAAAAAAATAAAAAATACTATGTATTAGAGTCTAATTTTTACATTGTGGACCTTAGTCAAAAAATAATCTTCAAATTCTGTACATGTAGTACTTGTAAACAAATTGAAGACACATAATAAAATAACTACATACACATGTCTATAATTACCATGTTATATGTTTTTAAGTTATTTACAAATACATAAATTGTAAATTGCATATACAAAATGTGTTAACTGCAAACATATAATTTTTAAATTAAGTAGGGTTAGCAATTCAATATAAACCATACTCCATGGGATAACAATTGGATATAGTTGGCTTGCAAGTAATGCGCAATAACATTTGTTGACACATTAGTTTTCTTTTCCTAAACATAGGTGGATGAGTTTGTCAACATTTGGCTTAGTACAAATACTTGTCTATTGACATTTCCAGTTTGAATTTAGATGTTTATTTATTTTTTCAGTTTGAGACAGCTAATTGTTATTTATTGATTTTCTTATTGATTACCTATAGATAATATAAGTTGGTTATTTCATTTTAATTGTTTGTCAATTATGATTTCAAAGCAAACTTCACTTATAGTATACATTCGGGTATTTATAACATATTTTTTTATAAATTAAAGTTTAATTGACAACTTTATAATTAATGAAAAATTTAACAAAATAATTATATATGAATAACTATTTTTTATATATTATCTATTATCAAAAGAGTTTCGATATGTCTCCTACTACAAACCGTAGAAAATTAAAAAAAAAAAAATTGACGTAACTTTTATTCCATAATCATTTTCACTTTTTAAAAGTGAATTTTACTGTCATATCATAACATTTATATTTCATCAATATTTTATCCAATCCCAACCTTACAAGTATGAGGAGAGTCTTAGCATCCAGTTGGGGTATATTAGGGGGAGATTGTAATAAGAGTGATTAGGAAAGAGAATGTGAGAGGGGAGAAAAAAAAGAAAAAAAAATGAATGTCAGGCGCGCCTGACGCGCATGTCATGTTGTGGGCGTTTTTTTTTCCCCCACTCCCCACCCCTTACAGGCCAATTCTTCCCCACACTAATTATTAATCTCACCTAAGAGAAAGTATCTTACATTATCCTTCAATTCTCCTCTTATTGTGGGATGCTCTTAGGAGATAATATTTGATAAGGTTACACTTTATTTTGAGCAAATGCTTCTAGTTGAAACCTAAAAGACATAACCACAAGAAAAGTAAATGGATGTGAGTATAAGTGTAGTAAGGTGGTTATAGTGGGTGGCAACTTATTAATAATAATTCATTGTTCTGAAATTTCCTCTCTACAAGCTTTAGCACATAGCTTATAGCTCATTAGCTATCTTGAAAATCAAAACATCTTTTTTATTTTTTTATTTTTTAATTTTACTACATATATTTCCAAATTATACTCCTTCATTTTTATTTTATGATATAACAGACAATGATAAGTTTTTGTTATCATATGAGTCTCAATAAAAAATATCTAAATCAAAAATTTAAAAATAGAATAAAACTTGAAAATGCACATAATATTTTCCTTAAAAAAAAAAAAAAAATGCCCCCCAAGAACAGCTAGGGAGTAGAGATGCCTTAGCTTCTATTCCTTGGGGTCTTTAAAAATGTAAGCTGCTCAAATGCCTGCAGATGCGGCTTTAATTCACTGTTACACATTGTGGGTTTGTTTCTTTACCACATCTGTCCTCCTCCATCACATCACTTCACCTCATTATGGATATACCACCAACCCCCCCCGCCCAACATATACATACACTCCCCACCTTCCCTCTCTATATCTCTATATATACATACACCTAATCCCACCATCAATCCTCACACTTCCACCCTTTTTAAGGTTTCTCTCTTTTTCTTAATTCTACCTTTACTTCACCCCCCCCCCTCTCTCTCTCTCTCTATATGTAAAGATGTTGTTTGTATAGTAGTGTGGTTGGAACTAGGAAGAATGGATTATGGTGATCTGGGGAGGAAAAAGTGAAGCTGCCAGCATGATCTAGCTTTGGCCATTTTCTTCTGAATTCTGCTTTCTTGTTTCTTCTTCTTCTTCTTCTTCTTGTTGTAAAGAAAGGAATAAAGAAAGAAAGAAAAGGGTTAGTTGACCGTGGCTAGGTCATGCTCTGACAGCCTCACTCTTTCCTCTTCGAGGATTCCGACAACATCATCGCAGACCAAACCAACAGCAAATTCACTGTGTAAGTTTATCTCTTTTGTCTGTTTCTGTCTCTGTGTAACTTGGTTGTCTTCGATCTGGCCTGGCCGCCGCCGTAGCTTGTAATTGCCGCAGGTACGAGGTTACACTCCCCCGCCGCCGCCGCCGCTGCCGCCGGTGAATGTTGCAGTCGCCATGTTTTGTCTTTGGGAACTTCTGTCATATGAAGACAGATATCATGTCGGAAAGGTTATACATTGCCGGCCGGCGACCGACGTTCGAGCTTAATAACGTTAAAATGCTTTTTTTGGCTCTTTGGATGACCGATCAAGTGACTAAGAAAACAGCAAAAAGATCAGAGACCTGTCGGATCAGATCTGATGCATGTTAGGGTTTATATAACGGAGTTATACCATCTAGAATCCGAAGAGTTTGGAACTTCTTCTACCCGCATGATTATATGTCAAAATTTATTTATTGTGATATATAATTTATGAGCAATGAGATTACTAATAATTTATTGAACTAGAATACGAGAATATAATTATCAAAAGATGGCCTAGATGGCTATGATCCTGTAATCGAAAGTGCAGTGAAATATATCTTGTGTCTTGTGACACTAGCTAGTTTGTAAAAGACTACAATAAAATATGATACTAGTTTGTAAAAAATTATAATAAAAAATAAAATAATTGATCAATTTAAATTGAGAATGTAAATAGATAATTTTTACATTAACTCAAATTTATGACTATTAAGTAAAATTGCACAACTAACTTAATTATGTGTTGTCAATATCTAGTGGTACGAAAGTAACTTTTTTTAATGAGAGGTTATAAGTTTCGATTTTCAGTGAAAGTGCTAGACTCTTTGTGTAAAAAATAATTATGAATAAATATTATATATTATAAAAGAGTATGTAGTTTTTTTTTTAAAAAAAAAAAACTTGATTATGTGTTACCAACCTAGTGTTATTAGAACTAACATCTTGTTTTGTTTTTTAGTCTAGAGTTTGAATCTTATGTCTTGATGATCTTATTTAAGTCGAGATTCATTGAGGTCAACGTCTCACTGGCAAGATTGGTTAAACTACTATTAAATGTAAATAATAAATTTATATTTTAAATTGTAAGTTCCTTTTTTATATGTATGCCGTCGTTATTGGATCTAAAGTTCACAAAAATACCAAAGGTATCAAAACAATGAATAAAAACAGAAAATTCAAAATCTCAACTACTTTTGATGGGATTAATGATTTAATGTTCGTTGTTTTTTTTTTTTTATGAGTGTAACTTGTGTTAAGGTGTGAATCGATTTTTTTTTTTTTTTTTTTTAACGCTACTAGCACTATTACATTGTGTAATAGTTCATATACTTGCTCAACCTACTGAAACACAAAGGGCCAAATAACGCCTCCATTGAGACTCCGAACTCACAACCTTCCAAATGAAATCCAACCCGGGTACCATTAGACCATATAGACAGTCAAATTATTTGAAACTTAAAATAGACAGTCAAATTATTGAAACTTAACACGTATATTTAAAGATCATGAGTTTAATTTTTGTTAATAAATTCTCGGTTGAACACACATGACACAATTTAACTAAAAGTTTCAAGCATTTCAACGCTTGAGGACTAAGTCTTATCGGCACAAATAGAAAACGAGATTAGTGTTGGTGTTAATGAAATGACATTAATCTCGATATATAATCTTAATTGATTAGTCCAGAAATAACCCATAATCAATCCCTCCGTGTTATGACCTCAAAGGTGTCCAATAGAAGGAGGCTGATTTTTCATATCATAAAGAGATCTTCTTTTAGATAGACAACAAATATTTTCAGTTAAAGTACACTAAGACCTCACATAATTACACGGTTGAGATTAATTAAATTTGTGTTTTCTCAATCAGAGTACACTAATATCCACACATAAAAGCTTAATCATATTCATGTTTGGATAGAATCTTAAAAAGTGACTCAAACTTAATACCTTTAGTTAAGCTGGATTATAAGATTCACGGTATTTTATTCACACTCTATATGAATCACATCTTCTAGGATCAATAAGCATAAATCCAGCCATCTTATTGTTGTGTGTTAATTGGTGTTTTATCATCATATCCAATTATGCTATTGTACCTTTTAAAAGGGTAAAACCAATTAAAACCCATTACGAAAGCTTCGCATCGAAGAAAAGTAATCCGATTAAGAATAATTATGCTTGTGAGATAGATTAATTAAACAATAATTTTAGAACTATGGAATTCCAACGAATGCATTAATCATAGTGTTTATTTGGCCCAATAAACACTTATAGCGAAAGAAGTTTTTCTATAATCATTCCACCATAAAACTTCTAGAAATTAAACAAAACATTTTGAGTTATATTTTGATATACAAGAAAATTAATCTTGAGATCTCTTACAAAAAATTGCACACTTATATCAAAAGATTTTTCGCATTTTATCATTGAGGAATGCAAGCTAAGAGAGTGATGGGGCAAGAATATATAGGAAGTCCCCGGTGCATTAAAAGGGATAGTCAACTGAGTGAAGTATGATTTTTTTTACATAAAGATCACGAGTTTGATTTTTTAATATATAAGTCTCCAAGCTTACGTGACTAATCCTAGCCTCTAGTTTCCCACTCCAAGAGTCGATAGAGGATATAAATACGAGTTGCATGAACAACCTTTCAGTCAACTGATTACCTTACTGTGTGCACAAGAAGCCCAACCTACACCCTACTCCAACCGGCTGGGGAGCCCACTCCATAAACTAGGGAACCCAACTCCAATAATGTTTGAAGTGGGATTCGAACTATCACTCTGTCTCTTTCCAATGTGACTTGAGGCAATCGTTATATCCTACACCACGGCGTACATAGCACTGTGCGCCGCGCGCCTCCCAAAACGACGTCGTTTTTGGGGGAGTGTTGGGAGGCGGTAGGAAGTTGCTGAGATTATGTGTATTTGTTCACACGTTATGTGTATTGTTTTTGTGTATTGGTTCATACAGTTATGTGTATTTTTATACCAATTATTGTACATTCTTTTTATTACAATTATGTACATCCGAATCAAAAAATTTGTGTGTATTATGTTAAGAGTTGATGTTTATTATGTTAAAAGTTTATGTTTATTATGTATTATGTTAGATTATGTGTATTATCTTTTAAAAAGATATGTATATTTGTTATAACATTTGTTATTCATGTATAACATTATGTGTATTCATGTATAATTATGTGTATTCTTGAACAGCGGATTTTTTTAAAAAGAAAAGCCTACTGCCATTCACTGGGCGGGAAATTTCAAAAAAAAAATAATTAAAACGACGTCGTTTTGCATCTGGGCGCATAGTGCAATGTACGCCGTGGTGTAAGATATAAATTGCCGACTTGAGGTCATATGGTCAACTATTATGCTAGCCCGAGGGACACGAGTTTGATTTATTCAAACACATTTTTTGTTAAACCTATCTCAAAGCCTTTTTTTTGAGGGGGGGTGCGTTACAAATATCATATTTATGAACAATCCTCATTATATATTTACAAATTACCATGTATCGTAACCACTAAGTGAACCCGATTCAAGTTCAAACCACATATAAGTGTTATGCTTTGCTTCATTTACTATGCTCTAACACCAGTCATCTTTCAATAAGATATGAAGTATAAATAACAAATATCGGTACTAATAATACTTGATAAAACTATATATATATATGTGTGTGTGTGTGTAGCTAATAGTATTATTACATATGTCAATAGTGTAGACTTTCTCATTTTATAGAGATAGAGAGAGTAAATGATATGGTGGATGGTGGAAAGTATATGAAAGTGACCCATGTGTTAGGCTATGTTTAGTGGATAAAAAAAGTTTGTTTACATGTTAGATACATGTGGAGTGGGTGGGGACTGACATTTGCACGAGTGTGAGGGAGAGATTAAAGGTGATCATCACATCCTTATTACTCAGGCCAATGCTAATTAATAAATTAAAGCATTAAACCAAAACAATGGAAAAGTAGCTTCTTTCTTTTACTAGGGTTAACGTTAAAACCATATAATATAAATATATACATATAAAGATTTAGAAACTCTAAACTACCGGCCTTGTTTGTCCGCATGGGGTTGGGTAGCCATGGCGTGGGCGTGACAATATTATTCACCTTGTCTTTCTCATGCTCTTCTGCCTCTTTTAATTTGCTATTCCCTTTGGACCACTCTCCCAATACTTCTGCCTTTATTCCCCTGCCCCCACATCATATACATACATATATATACACATATGTGTATAATATAATGTCGGATATAACTTATATGTAACATATAATTATTTGAAGTAGTGATTCACGTACGTTTATATCTTAATAAGATATTATTATATCTATTATAGATGAAATTATGATTCTCAAATTATAAGCAACCAACAAATTGGTTTCCGGATTAAGGATTAAAAGTAATTAATAATCGGGACAATCCCGATTAAGTTGGTCAGATTATTAGCTTGATAAGCACAAAGTTTCAAATTTGACTATCGGTAGGAGGACTTATTGATCTTCGTAATTTAGTTGATTAGTTAGGACAACATAAAATGATTTACCTCATTGTAACCCTTTGTCAATTAAGGCCACAATGCAAGATTTACCTAAACACCTTCATATAAGTCACTATAGATTTCCCTCGTCATCTAAAAAGTTATAACTCAATAGTAACGAAATTAAACCAATGGGCTTCTTGGGGCAAACGGTCCCACACAGCTGTAGACCACGGTCCAAAACGACGTCGTTGATTTTTATGAGTTAGAATAATGTATTTTATGTGTTGGAAAATGAAACTTTTGGATTACAATATATAACTTATGAGTTAGAATAATGTACATTATGAACTATAAAAAATATATGTTGCAGTGAGCTGTGTGAAAAAAAAAAAAAAAATACTCGAAAACAAATAAAAACGCGCGTCCCACTTAACTATTGCCAAGTGCGGGACTCATGCCCAACACTTATAATAGCAACTACTCCCTAAATTAATCAAATTACCTCAACCTACTCACACGAGTCTCTTATATAAACTGTCTGTGTCATGTGGATGCATGTATAGAGACGCCTTAATTGGTAGAGAGAAGACAAAACCTCTCATCTCAAATCTCCTCTTCTCATCTCCCAATTCAAATCTAGCTTTGTGGCTAATCAATAATCATGCATGCACCACTTGCGGTTGAAAGCTGCCAGCATGATCTAAACTTGCCTTAGCTTCCGATATTATATATAAGGGAAGATTGGATCATCTGGCAGCTTCAACTGTTGTTGGATGCATGGATTCCAACAGTTTTAAGGATGTCCAGTGCAGTTAATCTTTTGTAAGTTTTCCTCCTTTCTCTGTGTCTTGTTTTCTTGCTCTAAAGCCTAAATTGCTTGAAAAGCTAATGAAGTAATTATTTCAGTTTTTGTTTTTGGGGTATAGCCAAAAACCCAATAAGTATCCTCCCAAGTCCTACTCCTAATTCTCGGTGTCAAAAACACTAGATGCAAGAATTGCGTGGTTGACCATCTGATTTAAAGTCAGCACTCTAATGATATGACTCCCACCAACACGGCGGCAACTCCTAGGAGTTAGGGTTCCTCTGGCTAGAGGTTTGGTGGAAGTGCGAAGATGGATTCTTTGTGCACAATATCAACAACAAGAATTGACTGGAAAGCTGTTTGGGCAACCAAGAACAGAACTGGGAGAACAACTGGGGTTTAGAAATGAAGAGTTTCTAAGTAATGGATACTTTAGATAGCGCAAGAAAAATTGAATTTGATTTGTCCAACTATAAAACTTTTAGAAGGCAGAGTGTATGTTAATAACCAAAATAGTAATAAGTTTGAGTATATCTTCAATTATTTGAGTTATAAGCAAGTGTGTTGAAGATAAGGATTGAAGACAGGCAAACCAGATCCTAATGTACTGGTTGAACAGGGCTTCCTTAGCAATTGTTAATACATCCAAAGACTACACAAATTACAGATAATTGAAACTTAACAAGCCAAAAGTATTTTACAAGTAGCACAAGTACCATTCCAACAAATAAACATCCTACAGAAAGCCTTTAATTACAAGCAAAAGATAAGAACAACATAGTCTTAATTACTCAGAAAGCCTTTTTCTAAGAGTTAAACATATGGTTTTTCATTCATTCATTCCTTGGGTTTGTTTGTTGAATGAGGGACTTTGTGAATGTGGGGGATGACTCAACCACCAGCAAATGGTTCTTGATGAGGGTGTCAAGCTCCTCGTCTCCACGAATGGCCAGCTGCAAGTGCCTCCGGTGTGATCCTCTTCACTTTCAGATCCTTGCTGGCGTTCCCAGCCAATTCGAGCACCTCTGCTGTTAGGTACTCGAGGATTGCTGCTGTGTAAACGCGGCTGTTGCTCCAACCCTGCCATGAGCTGAGGTTCGGGTCTTCAGCTGACGGTGAATTCGCCCCACTGGAAACTAAAACCCCACAAAGAAAAAAAGAACTAAGTGCTTCACCATACATAATCTTGTAAACTGTAATAACAGACCGGAAGATTACTGGGAAGGAATTAGTGGTGTTGAGCACATTCAAGCGTACAAGCGTACTCTTTTAATGAGCTAAGTGATTAGCTCCACCCATGTGAACTTGTCCAAAACATCATAGGACAATATCAACATCAAAAGTACTCAAAATAGACCAAACAATTAACCAGTTGTGTATTCGCTTCCTCGCACATGAGACTTACAGATCCAAACACAGTTAAGGAACACATCACCTAATGTACTAGTAAAAGCCTCTAGTCATACATACAGTAAGTGATGCATCTCAATTCTCACATCGATTGCTAAGAATTTAAGACCAATATAATTAAACCTAGGTCAAACCCACACTCTCATGGCATAGTTAGACCTGAGTTCATATCAATAAGACACAATATAGTGTAATGAATCTCTACCAAAAAAAAAATATATATATATATATAGTGTAATGAATGCATCCCACTCCCAATTTCTGCTCATGAATACTAAATGTACTAGTAAACCTCTAGTCATCATACAGTAAGTGATGCATCTCAATTCTCACATCGGTGATTGCTAAGAATTTAGACCATATATTAAACTAGGTCAAACCTACACTCTCGTGGCATAGTTAGGACCTCAGTTCATTATCAATAGACACAATATAGTGTAATGAATGCATCCCACTCCCAATTTTCTGCTCGTGAATATTAACTACATCACACAAGCACAACCAAAATGATATCACAAAACCGATATGCTTGTTTCGTCCCGGCAACCCAATCTTATGCAGAGTAACGCTAGGTTTAGCATGGGATAATAAATTCATAATATTCATAATATCAATCAATAAAAGCTGAGAAAGAAACATTGCACTTCAAATCCTTGGATGGTCAATCAAGACACAACACAACCATAGTATATTGTGATGGAGAAAACAACAATAAAAGGGTAAAATTTGATGCCAAACCAAGCAGCAGAGTACTACAGCCCAGCAATTTTCTTTATATTTTTTTGGCCTTCATAAAAAGGGGAAATAACTTTCTTCAAATCATACCCAACAAAGTGATTCAATTAGGGTTGGTAATTAAGTTAACCCATGATATTGCGAAAATTAAAATTATATAAAAGAAATAAACGAAACACAGACAGGTAATTTACCTGGAGACCTGCGCGAGAAGATCGAGAAACTGGCCTTTTCTTGTCCTTGTCCTTGTTCGCCGCCGCCGCCGCCGCAGCTGTGGTCTTTCCCGCCAAAAGCCCCTTTCCACCCTTTCCAGCCATTCTATCAACGGGAAGAGTAAATTAGGGCTAATAAAACGTTATAGGGTTTTTCTCTTAGTCGAAAATTCTCTCTTCCACTTGTAATTTTGCGCTTATTCAAAGGAAATTGGTAGGTGGGTGGGAGGTTTAAACAAGGAAATTTTCTCCTATTTTTAGCATCTTTACCGGTTAACGAAACAATCAAGTTCAAATACCCAAAAAGGAAACAAATTTCTCCGATTCCACAAAAGAAACGGCTTAAAATGGAACAACCATGAAGCCGATTCCAGATTTCATCGCAAATTTCAAGAAAAAATTGGTAAAATCCACAACGAAAAAACGTCAAATACAATGGAAAATCAAACAAAAGAAGAGATAGAAACGGCACCTTATAGTATAGAAGCAGACAACGAATAGAAGCGGAAGAGCGAGGAGCCGAGGAATGAGAAAGCGGTACTAGGTAATTGGTCTGACTCTCTTCAGATCTGCTTCGGTACTGCTTTTCTGCACAGCTTTATCTTTGGCGGTTAGTTTAGGTGGGAAAGTGAAATTTAACTTTTAAAATCGTCCCAGTTTGCTTTACGGCCCAGGCCCAACTATAGTCCGCTTCTCAAGCTCATTTAATCCCAAAGTCCCAATATAGTGACCATCTTTACAAGCCCATAACCGGAAAGATTTACATCCATTCTCGAGCTTATTATTATTTCAATAAAGGCTGAACCCAGGCCCATGACTCAACTGAACATGAACCATAGGGGCTAGACTGGTGCTCAGTGCGCACAAGAAGCCCCTTACTTTGAGAGGTTGCTCCCACACTGCCGCTGGTAGACTCGATCTCTGGTCATTATTTCAAAGTTTCACCTCTATGACCAGTTGAGCTACCCATGCGGGCTCTCAAGTTTATTATTGACGGTATATTAAATCGCTTAACACGGGTATTTAACGATAACCAAAATTGAGTAAGTTGTAATTTTTTATTTTTTTTTAATGCTACGTTGTAGTATCTGTTCAAACCATACATTTTCAATCTAATGAAGTACAAAAAGTCAACAACGCCTCTATTGAGACTCCGATCTCATGACCCCCACATAAGAGAGGTCACTTCATGTCATCTGAGCACAAAGTGTTTAACAGTAAATTATAATTGATTACACGGAAATATATTCTTTTTTCGGGTGCCCTTGCCCCGCTCCAAGCGAGTACTATCTACCCTTCTGAATCTGCATAAGCTAAAAGGAACTCCAACTCATTTAGGAATCCTCTAAACTATTATGCCACCCCCATTAATCCGACCAAAGGTTTAACAAAAAAAATCAATACATTTGTTATATTTTTTGAACACAAGCTTGAAAATCACATCTTCAAATCCCGAAGCAAAATTTGCAATTGAAAATGAAGCCACTAACGAACAGAATTGTTCATATATGTGTGTGTATTCAAGTGAAAACATGTACTCCATATAAAAAGTATAAATTAATTTTATCTGTACATTAAGAAAAAAAAAGTGATATCATTTTAATAATTACAACAATATATTTAGAAATAATTTATAATACATCACTTACATGTGCTCATTATTAATTATTTGTAAAATGTGAATACACTATCAATCGTCTCTAAATCTCTAAATGCATCAATGTAATTATGAAATTGTAATCACATTTTCGGTATTTTTCATTAATTTATAACTCTTTATCAACACACCTAATGAGATTAATATATACTTTTTACATAATTACTTGTTTTACTTCAACCTACATATAAGTTTATAATAATCTTATAATTTAGCTTAACTAAATTAATAAAAATTCACTCGGTTGCGTGTTAGTTGCAGATTCAGCTCAAAGTATTCACGTGGATTTATAGTCGGCATTCAATGCTGTCACGTGTTAGCCATAGATGGTGTTATATGTACAGATGTATGATGTATGTGTCTACAAGCACAGAGGAAATTTAAGTTAGAAATAATGTGATTATTATAATTTTATAGAGTAATTATCAAACTTATTATTGTACTGTCATATTTTTATTTTTATTTTTTATAACTGAAAATGTACAAATAGGCCATTGAACTATTTGGGGATAGCAATTAAGCCATCGAACTCGAATAAGCTCCAAATTGATCCATGAACCTGCAAAAAAAGTGCAATTAGCATTTTTAGTAGGTTACCAACAAATTTTGTGATGATTAGGATGTCATATGTATTTTTTATTTTAGATTATTATTATTATTATCCTACCGAAGCATTTGATCCAAAAAAAAAAAAAAAAAAAACTAAATTGTGTATTTTTGATTTAAAAATTTAAAACTTGTTTAATTTAATTATATATATATTACCTATTATATATATATTAATATATTATATATATATACATATTATAGTATTACACACATGCATTACAATGTATGTATATATATATGATTAAAATTAAAACTTAAAATTTTAATTTTAAATTAAAATTAACACTAATTAATTTTTTTTGGGTCAAATTCTTAGTAGGATAATAATAATAATAATTAAAAAAATAATTAAAAATACACATGGCATCCTAATCATCACAAACTTGTTGATAACCTACTAAAAATGTTAATTGCACTTTTTTTGCAATTCATGGATCAATTTGGAGCTTATTCTAGTTCGATGGCTTAATTGTTATCCCCCAAATAGTTCAATGGCCTATTTGTACATTTTTCCCTTTTTCAACCTATTGAAATACAAATAGTTAATACTTAATATTAACGATGAGAGTGTTATTTAATGTCATTAGACCACAAATAACAAATGATGTCACAAGTAAATAGTATGTAACTGATTTTGTGTCCTTGATACAATGAATAACACATATGTAACCTCAATTTATGTGTTTTTATTGTTTAAATTTAGTTTCAAGAAATCATTTCATATATTTTTCTTATTACTTGGTACATATATCATTGTTAAATTTATTCAGGAGTTGCTAGTAGTTAGGCATGAGAATTGAGTCAAAGTCAAGCGAGTCAGAAATTTGGGTTATAAAATAAATCCAAAAAAAATAAAAAAAAAGATAAAATTTTCCTAAAAGGTTGTAGCCCAACCTTAAGAGCCCTCTACACCTAACCTGACAAAGTACGTGGGAGGATGTAAATCATGACAACTCAACTAAACATGAACCATAGAAGCTAGACATTTACTTACTGCGCACAATGAGCCCTTTCACCTTGAGAGATTGCTCACACACTGTCGCTGGTGAGACTCCATCTCTGGTCATTCTTTCAAACTTTCACCTCTATAACCAGTTGAGCTGTCCATATGGACAAAAAAAGAAAAAAAAATGTTAATACCTTTAGTGGCCAATTAAATTGGATTCAATTTTTTTATTTTTTTACAAGTAATATGATTTATTTATTGTGAAATAATAATCCTTAATTGTTAGTGATTTTTTTTCCCACTTTTGGTCTTACGATTGCTAAATTATTTTAACATTTGATTATCGATTATTACATTTTTCTTATTTGATCATACTATTATCGAATCATTTTCACATTTGGTAGCTGGGTATTTATTTTTTCACATTTAGTTACTTTTAAAAATTAGTCACATTTAATCATTTGGCCCAATTTATAATTACTAGTAATTAAATTTGTTTTTTTTTTTTTTTATGTTATTAAACATGAGTGCATGATAGTCAAGTGACTTATTTTGAATAACAAAGTTGTTAATTTTTATAACATCTTTTAACTAAAAAGTTTGACCACCGGTGACTAAAAATTATACGAGAGGATTAAACGTGACAAGATTTTTAAAGTCGTATGACCAAATGTGAAAAAGTCAATAGTCAAAGACCAAATGTGTAAATAATTCAATTGTGGAACCAAAATTTTAAAAGAGAAAATTTCAATTTTGGTCATATGACTATAGGGACTTTGTTAATTTCAGTACCTGACTTTCAAAAGTGTCATTTGAGTACCTTAACTATGTAATTTTTGTGAATTTTGATCACTCCTGCTAAATTGTCGGTCAAATTTCGCCAAAAAATTTTAATAGTTAAAGTAATGAGGGTATTTTGGTCATTTCACACCTCTTTTATTTTTCTCCGGCGAATCTATTTTTTCCACCATTTTCCGGCGAGAACCAGAGTTAATTTATTTTTACAAATGCGACTTCGGCGTCTTCGACACTCTCGATGTCAGCTCCCAAGTAGGGTCGTCCATGCCGCTGAAGATGATGCGGATTGGGAACCTGATTCGCAACCTCGAGATGCGGCCCAATCAAAGCCTGAAACTAGTCTGAGGATGGGGCACCGTAGCGAAGACCATGACCGAGCCAAGCTATTCGTCCAGGTACTGCGAGATCAAGCTCCCCTCCAGCGTGAAGAGGTTGATCGATGTTCGGTGTTGGGCCATTATTGGACATGCGTTGAACCTTGAGCACGCTTCGAAGAAACTGTATAAGGATGAAGCGACGACAGCAGCTCCAACACTGGTTCTCGCTGGAAAATGGTGGAAACAGATGGATTCGCTGGAGAAGAAGAAAAGATGCGTGAAATGACCAAAATATCTTCATTATTTTAATTATTAAAATTTTTCGACGAAATTTGATTCTGACAATTTGGTCGGAATGACCAAAATTGACAAAAATTACAAAGTTAAGGTACTAAATTGACATTTTTAGAAGTCAGGTGTTGAAATTAACAAAGCCTCTATAATCATTTGACCACAATTAAAATTTTATCATTTTAAAAAATAATAGTTAGAATTTTGAAGACTAAATGTGAAAATGATCCATAACTGTGATTTCAAAAGTGAAAAAATAAAAGAAAAGATGAAAAAAAAAAAAAACCTTCTCAAGTCTCAACCATACAATCTGTAATTATGAGTCAACATTTTTAGGCTGTCCAACATCGACCGGTCCCGTTGAATCTGCGCAGCTATATCAAAGGGGCGGAGTTCTCGAATCTTGCCAATATATCGCCGTCGACATAGCTAAACCCTAAACCTCATCCTTGCATTCTCACATTCCAGTAAAGTTCCGGCAGATCACTAGCCGGAACCGTATACTGACACCCTCGGCGCCGGTCTTCTCCGCGAGTGATCCGGGGAAATTCAAAATTCCCGGCGGAGAAAACAATGTCTCTTTCTTTTAGCTTTTCAGCTGGCATTTCTCCGGCACCCACCGGAAACCTATCGAAGGGGCTCGTTTGGAATCCTTATCCCATCTTTGACTCGCGGAGAAGAGTCTCCGATGTTGTCAAGGCCCAATCAAGCAAAATGTCCGTCACCAATGACGTGGCTGGGACGGTGCCTTTGGTTCTAACGCCGGTGGTTCCGGTGACCATGGATCCTCCTTCTGAGCTGACGGAGAATGCTTCGCAGAGGACGAAGCTAGTTTGCACCATTGGTCCTGCCACGTGCGGTTACGACGAGCTTAAGGCACTCGCCGCCAGTGGAATGAACGTTGCTCGTTTAAACATGTGTCACGGCACCCACGAGTGGCACCGGCGCGTGATCGAGAGAGTTAAGAGGCTTAACGAGGAGATGGGCTTAGCCATTGCCATCATGATGGATACAGAGGGCAGTGAGATTCACATGGATGATCTCGGTGGTGCTACGTCAATTAAGGCCGAGGTACTTCGATGATAATAAAAAATTTTGGCTATTTTTTTTTTTTTCTAGTCTGGTGCTTCCTATATTTGAACTCTACATTAAAACTAATTTGGTTTGATTATGGAATGATGATTCTGATCTTTATACATTTAGGATGGCGATATATGGACCTTCACTGTGAGATCCTGTACTTCATCTTTGCCGGAATATACTGTAACTGTGAATTATGATGGCTTCTCAGAAGGTTGGTGTGCCAAGAATCAAGTAGTAACATGTAATAAGAGCTATTATGAATATCAAGCTAATAATCTAATTGGTTGAAAATACAGATGTTAAAATTGGTGATGAAATTGTTGTGGATGGTGGAATGGCGGGGTTTGAGGTGGTTGAAAAGATTGGTCCAGATGTAAAATGCCGTTGCATTGATCCTGGATTGTTGTTACCATGTGCCAATCTTACTATCTGGAGGGAAGGTAGACTTGTTCAAGAGCGTAATGCTATGCTCCCTACAATCTCTTCCAAAGTAAGTGACACATGCCTTGTTTTATTATTTTTTTTTAAAGCAGGGGCAATGGATATTGAACATTAGGAACACCTAGAAGATGGATTTCTTTCACTAATTTCTAATCTTTCTGGCATTTGTAGGATTGGCTTGACATAGATTTTGGGATCAGAGAAGGGGTTGACTTCATTGCAGTCTCATTTGTGAGAAATGCTGATGCAGTCAATGATTTGAAGAGTTATGTTGCTGCACACTCTGACAAGTAAGCATGGAGATTATATTAAGTGAAAACTTTTATGGATTTAGTTTATTAAACATTCTTCATGACTTGATAATTCATTGGTAATGATAGTACTCCATCCTCATCATGCTGGTGATTGTGTAATTTCTTTAGAATCTTTGATGGATATGGAGCCGTTTATCTCTAAATTCCTTTATCCTGGTTGTATAACTGCAGTAATGTTGCTGTGATTGCAAAGATAGAGAGTGTTGACTCTTTGAAGAATCTACAAGATATCATTCAGGCATCGGATGGAGTTATGGTAGCCCGAGGAGATCTTGGTGCTCAAATACCATTGGAGCAAGTGCCATCAGTGCAAAAGGAGATTGTTGATCTTTGCAAAGGGCTGAACAAGCCTGTCATTGTTGCTTCACAGTTGCTTGAATCGATGATTGAATACCCTATACCCACCCGAGCTGAAGTTGCAGATGTTTCTGAAGCAGTAAAGCAAAAGGCTGATGCTCTAATGCTTTCTGGTGAATCAGCCATGGGTCAATATCCTATGAAGGCATTATCTGTGCTGAAGAGTGTCAGTTTGAGAATTGAGAAATGGATGAGAGAGGAAAAGTCACAGGAGCCTGCTGAACTACTTTACCATGCTCATCTCT
The DNA here is from genome assembly GCA_009835305.1 of Ipomoea purpurea. Classification (NCBI taxonomy): domain Eukaryota; kingdom Viridiplantae; phylum Streptophyta; class Magnoliopsida; order Solanales; family Convolvulaceae; genus Ipomoea; species Ipomoea purpurea. The sequence continues at coordinate 19,354 of VALG01003104.1, forward strand.
TGCCTGGTGGCATCCAAGAGGAGTTATGCAATGCTGCTGTAAATATGGGTAAAGATTCCTTGATAACTCTTTTCTAAGCTTGTTAAGAATTCATAATTACATTCTAAAACTAATGTGCACCAACCAGAAGAATGTGATATTACCTACTCCATCTTATTATTCTTTCTATATTCCTTTTGGCATTTATGGCATTGATATGATGCATGGAACGTTGTTCATGTTTCTATTTCCGCTTGATCAGTCTTGGATCCACTGTTTTTTTTTTTCTCCCTATTTGAGAAATGAAAGAAAAGTGTAATGCCATGGCTTAGAATGAAGTTTAACAGCATATATATTGATTGTTTTATGCTCTGAACTGCAACACCCAAAGCTTTCTGGTGACTGCAGACTGCTTGCCTAAAACAGCACACATTAGCGTTAAGAGCACTCGATTCTTTTTTATACTGTTGAGGGGAATAGGTTTAACTAACAAACAAGTTAAAAGGTACCCATAGCTAACTTCGGTGAGATAGTTGCATTTGCTTGCTTATATTAGTGAAAAGTAATATTGTAGAGATGTAGCTAACTAGCTGTATTGATTAACTGAGAGAGTTGGCCATTTTGATTACTACTATTAGTCAAGTAGTATTCAATAAGACTGCCTTTTTTCCTATCCTTGCCTGCCATCACCTGACCAGCTGACCTTGAAGGTTCTTTTTTATCTTTTGTCTGCCACTCTATTCTTGAATGATTGTTTATTCTTACAATACCTTGTTCATGTTGGTCTGTATTTTCAGCCAACAGCTTGGAAGCGGATGCACTGGTTGTTTTCACAAGAACAGGTAAAATGGCATCTCTCCTGTCCCGTGGGCGGCCAAATTGCCCAATCTTTGCCTTCACTCAATCAGCACCTGTCCAAAGATGTCTGAACCTGCACTGGGGTGTAACACCTCTGAAGCTTGCACTATCAGGCAATCTGGAGAAAGATTTAAGTAGGGCTCTTGTTTTTCTGAAGGATAGCGGGATGATCAAATCAGGTGATACCGTTGTTACCATGTCAGCTGCATTGCAGTCAATCCAAGTTGTGTCAGCCCCATGACAAATATCTGGATATATCATGCTTTTGTGACATGTTATTTTTTCTGTCAGAGACAAGTAGTAGTATTGTACTAAGTTTCTGGTTTCCTAGGGTTGTTCTTGCTTGGTTTTTGTCGTAGTTTGTTTGTTTGTTTTTTTTTTGTTGTTGAAAAAACTGTCTGTAGTTTGTTATTACCACAGAAAGTATTGTATATCAGAGGCTTTTCATTACATTTTTAATAGTGATTCTTGACTAGCAAGCTTTATCTTTTTTTTTTTTAAAGCTATTTAGAACAAGCTTATCCATCTAATCTGATTATACTAAGTTCAAGTTGGTCCAACACATGACAGATCAAGAAAAGTCTCAAGCAACTAACATGCAATTAACAACTTTAGAAAAGATTGACTTGAATCCTTCAAAGTCATTTGATATGTTTATAAAATCTGAACCCATTTTAGTATGTATATATATATCTCCTTAAAGTCTTGGTCTTTACTCCCTAGTTTAATGGAGTTCCTCAAATCTCTGTCTGAACTGTTCTCTCAAACCATTTCAATTCAGCCATCTTCAGTAGAATTTGTAGAAGCTGCACTTACCAGTACAACTGGCCCCTGTGCACTCTCTTATTATGATCCGGATCAAATCTGCTTGATTCGAAGACACATGATTTCTCTCCTCCAAGATTACCCTTCTTTCAAACCTTCCATGGAAGCTTTTATACACAACAATGGCGCCACTGTTAACCTTCTGACAGCAAACGGTGAGCTGCACGTCTCTTCCTCACTCCCCGCTGTTCCCCTTAAGGTTTTGGTGCACGAAAATTACCCTCAAATGGCTCCTATTGTCTACGTTGTACTGAACTCTAGTTGCCCGGTTTACCAGAACCATCCTTTTGTCGATTCTGGATCTGGTGCTACAACGTGTTCTTACCTCGAGAACTGGCTCTATCCTGGCTGCAATCTGTCGGGCCTTGTGCACAATTTGGTTAAGCTGTTTTCGCACTATCACCCTTTCTGTTACTCCCCGTCTTCCGGTTTGGCTCATCCCAACCTGTTCTCAAAGAGGGAGGCCATGGACCGGCTCGTGTGTTCCCTTTACTACGACGTGATGAACTTGAGTTCCATGGCTGAGAAGGAGATAACCGAGCTCTCAGACGTTCAAGTCAAGATGGCGAAACGGGCAGAGATGGTAACCAGCATGGCGATTGAACATGAACGAGAAAGAATAAGTTTGAGGCGACTTGTGAAGAATATGACAGATGAAGCGGATAAGCTGTTGAACTGGTTGAAGGTTCACGATGAGAGGCGTTTTGCTGGTGTGATTGGGGATGATGATGCCATTGTTGATGCTTTTGAAGGTGTTGATGAGAGGTCGTCTAAGAGAGTCATTGATTGTCTGGCTGGGGAAATGGCCATGGAGGACTCCATTGATGCCCTAGACAAGGCACTTGAGCTTGGGGTGGTGCCTTTTGGTCAGTATATTAAGCAGGTCAGGAGTTTGGCAAGGGACCAGTTTTTGTACCGGGCCAAGTTGCAGAAACTCGGAAGTTTGTCAGAATTAAACAATTATCACTACACCAAAAACTATAACCTATAGTAAAACCGTAACTTTTTTTTTTTTTTTCCATGTAACAAATAATTCCAGTGGCATCTTGATTTTACTGGGTCTCACTGAATCTTCACAAAATGATTGGTGATGATGTGAAAACTAAACATCCCTAAACTTTTAATATACTCTTCATTCCAACCATATCTGTTTGTGCTAATCTTCATGGTTTTTCAGTGACATGATTTGCTGTCATAATGGCTTCTGGCAACATCTAAATGTAGGATACTTAAGGAATTGCCAATGTGGACTTTGATGAGGAGAAATGCAAACTACCTTATTCTTTGGCCCAAAAGGGAAAATCCCTCCCCGGGCCCCACATCCTAGTCCGAAAAGATCATAAATTACGGTGATTCAGTGATCCCTTAGCTAGAAGTAAGTGTCTGCAGGTGTTCACAGAGAATCACTCATATAGAATGGTGAACTTCGACACTACAATTGACAAGATTCGACTTTACATTTTTGGCCTGTCACTTAAGAACCAACTGAGCTATTCGTACGGCCTAAACTGTTATACCTTATTCTGGATTCCAGTATGGTTCCAGGCTTGCATGGATTAAGTAAGCAGGCATGATCAAATCATAGTTGTGTAGTTAATGCTAGTGTTTTGGCAACCAAATAGACTTGCTTCTCCCAGGAGTCAAGGGTCTTCATCAGTTTGTTAGTATATGCTTGTCGCACTCTGGGCTGTCAGTTAATGGATTGTGTCTTAACAGTCTTTTTTTATGCATTCCAGCTTCTACTTTTGTTCCCAAACCATTTAAAACGCTTGCTGTTATAGTTATGTATTTGAGTTAATACCATCTAGGGTTCCTCCAAGTAATTTTGTCACATTTAGTTCTAAATTTTTAAATTGATCACTCGTGATTTTTCGACTTTTAAATTGTTACTATCCATGGTCCTTCCAGGAGAATCACAATTGGTTAAATTTTGAAAGTTGAAGGACATAAGGGGTAAACTTAGACCACGAATGATAAAAATTTGAAAAATAAAGGACCAGTCAATTTGAAAGTTTAAACATTAGTTTGCTCATAATCACTAGATTTTTTCTTGTATGTATAAACACTTGTTCTTTGTACTAAAAATGGTTATGAATTGGTGGTTTCAAATATAAGTCCTATAACCCTTATAATCTTCATCCTAATATTAAAATTTCATTATAAATACTTATTCTTTAATTTGTTCGTATCTTGTCCTGAAAGATATACTTAAATAGATGAATAATAATTTTCGTACAGAAAATCACATGTTTAATTTTTTGTAAAAGTCTTCAAAACTCGATTTTTCCAATAATTGTACCTTTATTATTTTTGTTATATGTTGGAATCAATTGCTTCTGGACTTTAGTCGCGGGGGCTTATGTCCCATGAATTGACTTTTTGCCCCATGAGAGCGACTTTTGTTGAATTATGTGACCCTTCATACATTTGAGTCCACGCTAATGGTCACACAACTTGAACAACAAATTTACAAATAATCATTACTATGTGATATTGTTTATAATACTTTCTATGACTTATACGCATATCGGTTCTTCATAAGTATACATTTCAACAAAAAATATAATTATAGTTTGATTCGGTGATAATGACAAAATTTATTATGCCATTTATATCAAATATAAACTATAAAATTTTAGATGAAAATTTAAACGTGTACCAAGAATTATTTTCACAATACTAGCACAAATTCAGAATTTTATGATAATGTTAATGTTAATTATCATTTAATGAAATGCTGAATATAGTTTAAATAAAATTGGAATCCAAATTAAATATCTTCAAAGAAATTATAAGATGATGTTATTAATGCATGAGGTCCTAGTGTACAATGATCTATCACCCGTATTTTGGTATGACAACTCTCATAGGTCGACTAGTTACCAAGAAGGTCCATTTTCTTTAAGGGGTTATCCAGCTTTTATAGTGATAGACAAAGGACACATGCTAAGACTCCCGCTAAGTAGGGATGCATGGCGCCTGTCCATAAGTTAATGTGATCAGTCATGTCACATGTTCTTATTGAGTCGATTGAAACTGATGGAACGACCAAAGTGATGTTTCACGCGCTTGTCCCTCAAGTATGGTTAGGTCCAAGATTAGAAAGTATATTGTTGGGGTTGAATATGATCGAGAATCTATTGGTACACTTCGTATATTCCCATTACTTTTAGTTTTATATAAGAGACATTGGGGATGTTAGAATTTTTTGTTAATAACTAATAACAAAATGCTAAAGTAATTATTTGGTGATATTGTGCAATAATTAAAATTTTGATGCAAAAATATTTGTAATATGAAAATAAAGTTTAACTGGAAAGTCATGATAAAAAAGAAAAGGCAAGAAAAAAAAATTGTAACATGATGTAAGAATGGGACGTGGAATGATCTCATCAAGCTTTTGCCTCCTCCAAAAGATATATTCATAACAAAAATATTTTTTTTTTTGAAAGCAACTAACAAAAGTATTTTGAAACAGAATAAATACTTTTATGGGATATTTATTATTTAAGAAATTAAATAATTTTATTAAAATTTTAAATATAATTTCATGTTTAATATAATTATTAAGTATCAATATTATTAAATTAATTAACATGAAAATAAATAAATGAATACATTTTATTAATTGAATTGGGCAGTGGGCACTAGAAAAATAAGTCCGGGGAGAAAACAGTAAAAATCACAACCTTTTTAGATGAAAGTGGAAAAAGTTGTTTTTAAGGGAGAGAAAGGAGCCATCAAGCTTTTGGCGACACCATTTGCTCTCCTTTCTTCCCTGCTCTCACTGCTCCTGTGGAAACTGAAGACCAAGACCTCCATATCTCTCACTTTCTCTCTCTATATATATATATGTATATATAGAGCGGGCGCATATATACATATAAATATACATATATACATAGACTGTGCGGTTAAACTTCACCGGTCGATGCTTTTGGGAGCACACGTCGCGTTGAACTCGTCGATCCAGGAGACATTCGCACGTTCGAGTCACCGGAATGTCTAACAATCCTGCGGACGGATCTTCCGAGGACTTCTTCGACCAAATCCTAGGGTTTCCGGCATATGCCGCGGCCGATGCCAATTTGGCGGGAAACGGCGCTGGAGGCTTGGCGGGAACGGCTTCCGCGGCTCCGATGATGCTCCAGCTCAGCTCCGGAGACGGCTCCGCTCACCTCGGCGGTGTTAGAATCGGCATGGGGCTGGGCGGGGTCGGGGGACCTTTTCACGGAACTGGCGCTGCGCCGTTTCCGCTGGGGCTGAGTTTGGAGCAGGGGAGAGGAGAGTTTATGAAGATGGACGAGTCCTCAGCGAGCATGAAGATGGATATCCGAGCTTCTTCTTCTATGAAACCTGTAAGTATCCGTCTTCTTTCATGCTTCTTACCTCAGCTTGATTGCCGTGAGAATTGGACAAAACTGAATTTCCTTTTGTTGATTGTTCTATGGTGGAGTTTTCAGTTTTGGCTCATAAAGAAAACAGAGTTAAAATTGAACTTATTTCATCTTTCATGGTTACCGATAGGAATTCGACTTTTACTAAAATTTCACCTATTCTGCCGCACAGTGGAACTACTCAAATCGGTATTTATTGGCTATATTAAACAAAGATCATAATATGCTGAATTATAAATAGGATTTTCTGTCTCAATACGGAATGAGAATTAGAAAGGAAAATAGGTGGAACTTTGCTATATATTGCTTTCTTAATTCAACTGTTAAAAGTTGTGTGAACGCTCTGAGACCTGCAACAGGAAAGACGTAAGGTTTTAGGGAAAAAGGGGGTCTGTTTCAATAATAATGTGTCTAACTGATGATAATACTAACAGTTTCCAAGGAATTGTCCAAATTATCATGGTTTTCTATAACTTGTACAGGGTTTCCATGGCCAACTGATGCCAAGCTCGGTTCCTACTATGCCTCATCCACCTGCAATTCGACCAAGAGTGCGGGCAAGAAGAGGACAGGCAACTGATCCACATAGTATTGCTGAGAGGGTATGCCTCCTAGAAAGACAACTTGTGCATTTCATGTATATTTATGACTTGTGTATTTATTCTTTTTCCACAGTTACGCAGGGAAAGAATAGCAGAAAGAATTAGAGCGTTGCAAGATTTGGTTCCCAGTGTTAATAAGGTCAGATTTTCTCTTTCTTTTGATAACTTCAATCAAGCTCAACTGTGGTAAAGTCTTGTTATGAAAGGAGAGGATAGAACCCTATATTCCTAAACTCAATCATTGGAGATGTCAACTTTTAAATATTACTTCAGTTTTATAGATTTACACATTAGGGTTGGTTCCTTCCAGATTTCAAGTATGTTTCCAGGTGGTTGATATCATTTCTGAGGCAACAAGATGCAGGATCAAACTGTATTTTTATCTGTTCCTCCACATTTTGATATGGATATGTTTGAGATTACTGTTCCAGTCTTCTAGTTTCATACCATCACACGAGAGAGTAACTTTTTATCAAGTTTTTTGGCTTGGGCATTAATTTAATACATACATTGACCTGCCTACTCTTACTCATATGCACACAAGGGCACCCGCATCCTCTGGAAACATTTGCAATGGCCATTGTATTTTGTCTAACGGAAAACCGAAAACACCATAATCGTGCCTTATTTTCTGTTTAGTATTAGTTTGAATGTATTTATATTGTATCCTATTCATAGATTTATTCATTTTTCCATGTGCAGACTGATAGAGCAGTCATGCTTGATGAAATCGTGGATTATGTGAAGTTCCTTAGACTTCAAGTCAAGGTAAACCAACCCACTTGCCTCTCCCCAAGATCTTTTCATGTGACTTATTTATAGTTAATGAGAAGTTATTTAGTTCTTTTGTGGTTCTCCCCCTCTCTCTTGTCTATAATGGAAGAATATGCTCTTTGCTTTGATCTAATGATATTTCATTTGTTGGGTCTGCCTTATTCTTTTCCTACTTGGTCCAAACTTGCTGGTTCTGCGCTAGATTCCTTTTGTAATTGAGCACTGGATTTCCATTGCTTTAAGTTTGTACCTCTAGTTTAATATTGATTTTCAAAATCTTGATGGTTTTTGATGGATTGTTAATGTTAATTATGTACTATCTCGGATGGTACGGATACATTGTGATTCTTAAAATGGAAAATGGATGGTGTAGATCGGTTGTGATTCTTAAAATGGAAGAGATGGTTATGATTACAATAATATTTTGCTTTGCTTTGAAGGATCTGCACTCTCCTGAAAAAGGAATGTGCTTTGCATTGTGGAAATATAGTACACCGTACTACTTGTCTTTGTATTAAATCTATCGTACAATTACACAGGTGTTGAGCATGAGCAGATTGGGGGGAGCTGGTGCCGTTGCACCACTTGTAACTGACATACCAATATCATTGGTTGAGGTAATATTTGCTAAGAGTTGAAATAAATTTCCACACTTTATATGCTGTATGAATTGAAGAATGTATTCCACCAGTCTCAATTAAAAATTTGAACTAATAGTATCCACAACTTATATGTTTGTAGGAAGAGGGGGGCAGTGAAGCAGGAAGAACTCAACCAGCCTGGGAGAAATGGTCAAATGATGGCACAGAACGGCAGGTTGCTAAACTGATGGAAGAAAACGTTGGAGCAGCAATGCAATTTCTTCAATCCAAGGCACTGTGCATCATGCCAATCTCTCTTGCGTCAGCAATCTACCATTCTCAGGCCCCCGACACTACACCACTCGTGAAGCCTGAAACAAATCCCCCCTCATGAATCCTTACAAACAAAAGATGCCCAGGATGTCCTATCACAAATTGCTCCAACCCAACAGGTCTGCTACCCTGTGCCCTTAATGAACGTTTCAAAATGGAAATCAAAGTCAGATATGCCAGGGCCCCAACCTTTGCCTTTATCTTTCGACTTTATTCAAGACATGGTTCGATGTCGTATTTTAAAAATAACCTAATATTTTGCTTGCTATAGATTTAAGTGGAGGAAATATTGTCAAAAGTACTCTTGATATGCTGCACGATTTTTTTACAAATTTTTATAGTCCGTGGTGGGACTGGGGCTGTAGTGGTGGATGATAGAAAGCGCTTTTGTAGTGGGGACTCTGGTTCTGTTAGTGGATGTTGGGGCCCGATAAAAGGGATGGATGCCTACATACATATATATTTTGCAAAAGTTGTAATGTATTTCATAGTGTAAGGACGAATAGAAAAAGTTGGATTTTTTAGTCCAACAGGCATCAACTATCCTCTGTTTTCTTCAAGCGTGCGTGGTTGGCTTATGAGTGGGGTTTTATTATTTAAATCGAATCATTGGGTAAGGATCTGCGTCACGTCATCCCCCTAATAATGTAGTATTCCAACCTCCAGGTTCAGAATTCACAAGTTGCGGGTTTTGTGTGCCCTGCTGGAACATAGATAAGCATAGCATCTCAATTAGTAATGTGATAATACCATTATGAACAGAGGCTCTAATCTTCTGAATAATCCGATTCAGTTCACAATCCTAACCTCTAGCTTTTCACCAATCACCAATTTGTGTACAGCACGTTTTGGATGTTCCTGTGGAAGCAAATAATCGAAATTGAGAATTAAAGGGAGAAGTAAGGAAAAAGACAGATATTTTTGGGACAAGAATATAGTAATAAAAATAATGTAATAAAGATATTACATAAGGGAGAAAACTATGCTAGGTGTAATAAGATAATGAATGAATTGATGATTAAATGTAATAATCAGACAAGGTATCTATTCTACATACAAAGTGTCATTTGTGGTGATTAGAGACTTATGCCATTGCTTGGAGAAGAGATATGAAATCTGCATGCACTCCCCATGCAGTACGTGGCAATTGGAATATCAACATGGGTTAAGAGCCACATAACTATGACTTTACAAGAACAAGCTCCAAAAATGTTGCAAAGCAACTTCAAATTAGAACTATTATGTAATAGCACAGCATAAAATTTACTTACATAATTGTTCTAGTTATATTCTTCAGATCCATTATAGAGTAGTCAGCAACCATTATGGCATATATCATTGGAGCATTTTTAAAGCACTCCCCTACAAAAAATAAAAATAAAAAATCAAGAACTTAGACCCAAATCCTCAAATGCTAGATAGCAACCACCTCTCTCAAGATAACGAATCAATATGTTATTCAAATACTGGGAAAAAAATAGTGCATTCTTGTTAACATGCCATAACCAGAATATATGAGAAATGAATACATGGATCCGGCACCTTTGTAAATTGTAATAAATGGCAAAAGTAAAAATAAAACATAAAAAAAGATGATCCTGTATTCAGGCCAACAATATACTGGCAATAAGTAAACAGAATACAATATAGGCTCATAGCAGGTGTGAAGAAGGGGACTCCAGACTAATTCTGTGTTTGGATGAGTAGAAAATTAGGGGAAAGCAAATGAGAGAGCAAAAAATGGATAATAAAGGAATAGAGTAAGTTCAAGGAGCAAAAAGGAAACTAGCCTGATTTATCTTAACCAGCAACAAGTTAATTAGTGTAATCACCTTTGATCTGTAGAAAATGGAATAGAAGGATGCAGCCTAATATACACCAATAGGAGTAACTTCAATGACCTTAGCCACCTAAAACATTCCAAGGAATAAATAAATAAAAGAAGAACAAAAGTTTATATTTTAATGTAAATATAATCAAATTCGTTAATCTTTCTTAAAATTGAGGCAATAGAAACAATCCATTAACATGAACAATAAAGCAAAATGCTTCTAATGAACAAATATTCGTTAAATATCAGTCTTAGTCAAGCTAAGCTACATTTTTCCGGTTGGCACAGGCTCACAGCAGCACTGATTCCATTTAAATGCAAACGTAACTATAGACAAATTACTCAGTAGCATTTAAAATAAGAATGCATGATACTAAACATTGATTACAATATAAGACATGCCAACATACTGCATTCATTGCAGAAACAGGAAGCCATCCCCATTGTTGCTGATGTGCATGATCCAGCAAACAAATCACTGCAGATCACTTGTAAATTTTGTAATTGGATGTATATCAAGGTAATATCACCTTCACCTGACTAAAAAAATAACATCAAGGTTCGAAAAGGTGCTGATAAAATGTTAACATAGAGAGCATCATTACATTCAACAGGGTTCTAAGAAGGTTAACATTCTAGTGTTTGCCCCTGAAGACTCCCAAGATACATCGGGGTAGTTATCTGGAGCATCCAGATGCTACGAGCCAAAAACAAAAACAAAATGCAATTTCGAATTCAATTATTCATATCAAGAAAAAAAAAAACACTAAACAAAGATGCTGATTTAAGATCACATAGTTAACTGCAGCAGAAAATGATCGCCAAGCCTTAACAGAAATCGAAGGAGCATCCAGGTGCAACGATGCAAAAGCAAAAACAAAAACAAACATGCAATTACGGATTCAATTGTTCATATCGACAAAACAAAACACTAAATAAAGCAGATTTAAACTCACATAATTAACTGCAGCAGAGAACGATAAAACTGCGGATTTTATGAAAGAACTAGACACGTACCGACGAATGGAAGGAAATGTGAGAGAAGATACCCGATATATATGGCGGAAAGTTTGGCGTACATCCGCCGGCGTCGGACGGCTCGACGAGCTAGCATTTTCCTTCTCCGGCAACGGAGCGATCTTATTCGACAGTAACAATTGGAGAGGTGGAGCTGAGAGAAGGAATTGGCGACATGATCTTCACGTCTCTTCAGTCTGTGTCTAATTCTTCAACAATGCATTCTTCCACAATAATAAAGCCCATTGGGCCACAAAACTATTCCCCCTAAGCTTGATATGGGCTTTACCTACTCCCTTTCCCCTTGCTTGTAACCATATTTTCCCTGGCCCATTTTACATATTATGGACTTCACTTCTTTTCTGTTAGTAATTTTTATTTCTATTTTTTTTAATATTTAATAAATTTTTTGATATAGTGTTTTGAGTGACTAAGAAAATTCTCTACCACTATTTGAGAGTGTGTTTTGAGTAAATATTGTCTTGTGATCTTAACTGGGTAAAACTCAGGAGGTAATCACCTCCACTGAAATTTGAACTTGAAATATTGTAGTTATTAAGTTAACAACCTGACCAATTTGTTGAGTTTGACCCACTTTTTTTGATATAGTTATTGAAAATATAAACTTATAGAAAATTTTTGGTGTTGGGCGTAGGCCGGTAAAGATAAAGTTTAACATCCTGTGATTAGAGGATTGTTAAGTAGATGCCGGTAAAAGGTCAAGTCCGCTACTAACTATAGCTTTTGACGCAAGTGGTAAGTTTCGGATTACTATCCTGGAGGGGCTAGAACCTTAGAATTTTGTATATGTAAGAATTTTTCATAATTTTTGTTGTTAATATTAAATTAATTAGTTTAAAATGAGATGGAGAGACAATAAGTTCTATGAAGATGGACAACAATTGAAGAGAATTGTTTTTGTTTTTGTTGATATTATGGGTCACAACTCAGATCAGTTCAACCCTACAAAGAAGTATAATTGTGCTTTGCACTAAATATTGTAATATACTATTCTTTTCACTATCTATTTCTCAATATCAATACAGTTTGAACATATGTTTACAAAGAGTCTGCCGAGTTTAAGAACTGAAAATATTTATATATAATATAAAATATATATGTTGTTTTGCAGTCTGATCTTAAGCCTTTAGCTTCAGATCCTTGAGTTTCATGATTCTCAGGCGTTTGCAGTTGTTAACGAACATCTCCCACGGCACATCTCCGGCGAGCATCCAGTCGCCGTCCTTGTCTTCGTACGTCGGAGCATAGTCAGATCCGTTATTCATATTGCCTTCCCTCTCGGAGTAAACGCAGATATTGCTGCTGCATTTAAACATCTTCTCCAACCCCTTCACTAGATCTGGGTAGCTCTTGTATACGTTTAGATCCATCTTTCTTAGATACGGGGCTCCGTCCATGCTCACTTTCACGTAAATCCCACCGCCCATCTCCGTCGTCGTCTCCGGCGACTTGTGTGCCTGGATTACGTTTTTCCGGAAGGACCTAACCGGTGGCCATCCCACAACTTGTGTTCTGAAAGGTTTAAGTAGAAATCTGGTTAGTACACCGACACCGCAACGTATATATGTATATATATATAGAATCAATAAACGCAAAAAGTGGTGCGAATTGAAGAAATTAAGAATTCTGAACTTACTTTGTTGCAGGGGCAGGGTCGTCTTGGGAGTCGCTGGAAGAACATCCCATCTCCGATGATGATCTCTTTTTGGTTCTTGAGTTTTGAGATGTTTCTCTCTCCGGTTCATCTGTGCCCGGCAATCCTAACCTTAGCTCGGTGGCTTTAAGGTTGAGATCGTCGTTGTCGTAGGTCGCCGCCCTCTCCATGTTCGATGAGATGACAGGAAAGACGTGGATCGGAACTAACTGCTTGAAACTTGATGAGTTTTCCGGCGAATCTCCGGTGCGTTGTTGACTGCTCTCTCGGATGATGAATACAATACGCAAATTGCAAGTTGTAGTTTGGTGTGGAAATGGAGGATGACAACGCAAGAGTTTTATAGGATAACTATGGTGGGACAATATCTGGGCGAGTTATGCCCTCTGTGCATGCATTTCGTAACAAACGATGTAAGGCCTCTCACGCGCATCGTGGCGCAACACGCTACGCGGATGAAATCAACCAACCCTTTCACCTCGTTTAATGACACACGAGCAACTTACTTACTTCTTATTGGTAAATTGCGAACAAAGATACAATATCAAATTTTGACCAATCATAGTGAGAGTGAAGATAAATATATAACTGGACAATATTATGAAAGTAAACAAATTGTATTACTTTAGAGTTTCAGTACAAATATTTACCATGTCCTGCTTAATGAAGAGTCTCTTATTTATATTAGTGCTCCAACGTTCTTCTGCTCAAGTAATGGGAGTCGAGTTTACATTAAATGTGATATTTACAACTAATGTGTCTTTTTGAATATCCGGTATGAGTAAATGTTTTCGTTCCGTAATCGTTATCTTTTTCAGGTGATTTCGGGTCAGATGTCTGTCCCATTATTCTGTTAGAGAGTTACACCAATGGGGTGTTCTCCTTGTGGACATCCAAGTATAATCTAACTCATACAATCACATAGCAAGAGTACAGTCATTGTGTGGATTCACTTTTTGTGACAAGGTTTAATGAGGCGCGTGTTGCGAAAGTGTGGAGGAGGCGGGTGGGATTGGGTGAGGGGACAAGGGATTATAGATACAGCTAGGTGTTAATTAGAAGACCGGCAGTTGCGGGTCTATTGAAGTGGAGCGGGGGAACAAAGGAGGGACAACAATAGCCGCCCGAATTGATACGGTGGTCCGGGAATGGACGGACCAGATTGCTGCTGACCGGGCTTACCGACGGAATCGAGGAGCGTTGGATCACGGCAGTTGGAGGAACAACCCAATGTGACGTGGGTCCAACGTTGTTCGGTTGATGAGTTCAAGCATGGGCATCTAATGTCGCCATAATTAGTGTGTCATCAACAGTTAACTGACTGATTGCCTCTTTGCTTTTTATATATTTTAGTTATATTTTTTGGTTTGGAAAGTGTAACATATTACATACCCACAATATTCCATATGGTGTCCATTTGTACAATATATAACTACATCTCATACATTTCATTATATAGATCAATATTGTACAAACAATAAGTGGTATTTTTAATATAAGGTGCAGATCAAAATAAATTTTATGTGAAATCGATCGTCTCAAGAGTTAAGATCAGAGTGACTAGTGATATATATATGCCGCTTAGCTGTTCTCCTTCAATTCATATAACATCAATCAACTTCTGGTTCATAAAGTTTCAACGTATAAAATAAATGCACATTCTCATCATATAATTAATTAAGAATGAATTGAAGGGGCCAGCCAGCCAATGTATATATGGATATTAATATTCCACGTACGAATAATGTATCAAGATTGATGAGAAAGCCCTTTAACCTAAACCACACGCTTCACAATATAATGGAGTTTGTGTTAAGATAACTCTTAATTAACGTAACACCTGTGGTCATCCAAAACAAATACATTATTCCAAAAAAAGGCTGAACCCCAACCCTAAAGGCTAGATCGGTGCTCACTGCGCATAAGAAGCCCCCCTCACTTTGAGAGGTTGCTCTCACACTGCCGCTGGTGAGACTCAATCCCTCGTCATTATTCCAAAGTTTCACCTCTATGACCAGTTGAGCTACCCATGCGGGCATCCAAAACAAATACATATATGCATTATTTGTCGATATAAAAATTGTAATAGCGGATTAGAGAGGGAATAATATTGGAGTATGAATTGAAGATATATGATGTGGGGACTGGGGGGAGCACTAAAGGCCAAGGTAGATAGGAAAGGGAATGGAGCATATTGTATGGGAATGAAGATAGAGATGGGGGATGGGTAGGGTGCACATGTGCGATGTGATGAATGATATGAAAATGAGATGCCGCCACACGTGGGATAGATGGAATTGGGAATGAAGTTTCATTTCATCATTTCTGGCCCCGGCCTGCAAGATTCGATCTAGTCCGCCGGTTGGCCATTCCCATCACTATACTAACCACCAAGCATGCCCTCATGCTCCCATTTCTTCTTTGCCCCCATCATTAATTAGCTGCCAATAAGTACTTACGCATGCATGCATGTGTGTTGCCATGCATGCATCGTACGTCTATACATCATGCATACAAGAAGCTAAGAATGGAGTGCATGGACTAGAACTGCTTTCAAGATGCATGCATGCATGGATGGATGGATGGATGGCATGAAACGGTGCACATACTATATATACAGGGAATTGAGTACATAGGGGGCCGGTAATTGACTCAAAGGTGGCATAAGGCCAACAAGTTCACATGGACACTAATTATGATGAATCTCTATTCTCTATACACGTGCTCTCCCTAGTACTATTGTCCACTAATTAACTCCATCGTCCCACCATATTCATATCACATAACATTGACTCATTCCATATTCTATTCAGTCCTGAAAACCCTAATTTCCTCCCAAGAGCATCTCCGGCCCATCAATGGAGGATGGTGTGATTTTTGAAAAAATATAAGTGATGTGGAGGAGAGAGGGTGAGGAAAGATAATAAGAAAGGTCTTTACAGGAGGGGTTTTTACTTTTTAGACTAACAAGTAAGACGCGCGTGGGGGAGAAAGGAGCGTCTGAACACGTGTCAAGTGCACCTTTAGGCCTCCAGCGGGAGTAATAGCCTCGATCTCCACCCCCACCCCACCCATCTTCTCTTTCAAAAAAATCCGTCAAAAACTTAAAACAGTTGGAGATGTTCTAAAACTGAGCTCAAAAGTAGAAATTTAATCACAATTTAAATACCACTTCACAACCTTTTGTAAAATTGATATAAAATTGTAAAGTCATATAGAATTGGATCAGAATATATATAAGTTTCAAATAATTTCTTCTAAAAATAATTAATATTGTATTAAGAAAGTTTAGAAGGAAAATGTAATAAAATTCCAAATATCTTCCTACACTTAAATATAATATGTGTTTATAGTTTAATACTCCGTAATAAATAAACATCATTTAATTTACTGGGGAAAAAGTAGGAAGTTGAGGCACTGGCCAGGATTATTTGCTTCAGAAGATAACACTAACTGCAGAACTGAGACTTGAAAGCTTTCTTTTTTTCTTCTGATCATCATATGGCTGCACAATGGCAATAAACATATTATTTTCCAGTAGAGAATAAGAAATATTGTGGAGACAATTGAAAGCAAAGATCACTTTCATGGGGTTTATAGAGGCAAATAATTGGAGCAAGAATCACTATCAAGGGGTTTACACAATAATGTCGTATATTATGGTGAGTTGTATATTAATTACCTGTGGGTTGAACAAACCAGGAACCATCTGTATCCTTTTGGAGCCATCAGGGAGGCGCTTGCAAGGAACTGAGTCTCTACACCTGCAAATTCACTGCTATTTACCTGCAAAAGCATCAAGATTGCTTCAGTAAAACTCTTCTTTATAACCTTGTTCACTTCCCTTCAAGAAAAAGAAGTTTTTTCAAGGACAAAACTTTCATTTTCTCTAAAACTTCCTTCACTGCTATTTTAGGCTTCAAGTCACAGCATTAAACAACGCATCAGAGTCGCTCAATGAATCTCTGGTGATGGGGATGAGGATGTTTTATAGGTATAGAAGTGTTTACAGACTTGTTCAGTAACTTCAGTTAAGTTGACATCGTAAACTATAAAATATTTTACATCTCTACTTTATTAAGCATCTGTGTGCTAATCTATTGGAAGACAAAAGATACCAAAAGGAGAATCTACTATCTATTTTGTTTGTACAAGTAATAGAAGCTAAGTAACCAGCTATTAAAACTCAAACAATGAAAAAACATAATGTCGAGCAGTGGAGGATGAAGCAGATGTGTTCTTAAAGTATTTCTTACAACCCAATAGGTAGCTGGGTGGAAAGTTTTTTTTTATTAAGCATCTTGTACATTACTGGCAGAAATGGATCCAAATGAGAAAAGAAAGTGCTATTGTGATTATGTTAATGACACATGTTTGTATCAATAATGGAAGTAGCCAGCTCTTAGGAGAGCACAACGTAAAAAGCATTATTTCCAATTCCAGAAGAGAGGATAGCTAGCACAACTGAGAAATATACCTGGGTCTGAATGCCCTCAACCAAAACACCATGGCAACCTAATGCATGAACATTTTCCAAATTGGGGCACTGAAGTAACAATCTCTCTGCAGTGTCAAGGACACATTGTTAAACTTTAAATGCAACAAATATTTCATTTTCGAACAATTCATTAGGTAAAATGTAGACACACAGACTCAAGATTCAAAACTCAAATGCTACCTGGTTGCAAATTTCTACAAGAATTTAGGTTAAGATCAACAAGTTCCGGGCAATTTAAGTATAATGCCTGCATTGAATTTAACATAATCAAGACAAAAAATGAGTCAAATTTTATATCAGTGGAATACCACAATACCTATAATTTAAGTATTCAACTACTGAATATAAAAGCTCACATCTAAGCCAGAGCAACCCCATAAGCTTAATTTCTTCAACTGGCTGTGTTTAATGATCAGCTTTTGATATGCACGGTGTAACTCGCTGTTGGGTAATTTTTTGAATGTCAGAGTCACCATTCTCCTCTGGGCTGTCTAAATTTGGATCACATATGGTCATTCCACAGTCCATAATCTCTAGTTGAGGCAATTGAGCTGTAGCAAATTGAATACCACCTAGAGAACAAGCATGTCATAGTTATTATATGAAGTGCAGATAAATAGGTCCCAGGAAGGCTTAGTGAAGGGCATTTTAAGCATTACTTGAAGTAATATTAGGACAAAGGGCAAGGAGAAGTTTGGACATTGTCTCAGGAAAAACATTGCATATCATTCCAATGCCACTGTCACTTATACTAGACCTGAAATAAAAAGGAAAAAGCATCAATCAAAACAAACAGTCATGCAAACTAAATACAATAATATGTTCATAGAACTTGGAATTCTCCCAGAAACATGATTGAATTCAGATTAAACTGCTTCTGTTACCAATCAACCAGCTGCAGCATATTTAAATTTATTATTTTGCTTCTCTGTTCAGGTTTTTCCTTACAAGTCAAGGAATGATCAGGATACTGTCCCTTCATAGGAAAAGAAATTGAAGAAAAAAATGCATGTCAGGACTTACCCACTCAGATCAAGTAACTCAAGCCTTGGGTAGCTTGAAGCAATAGCTGCAACAGATGCATCAGTTATTTCAGACCCAAGAACAAGGGAAAGCATTCTCAACTCCCTGCAGATCAAAGCAGTCACATTGATTTCATTCACCTTCTTGTCAAGGAGGGAAAGGGAAGCATTATTCCAAGAGTTTCTGAAATTCCAGGAACTTAACAACGAAAGCCACACATTCAAACCTCAAATTTGCTGCTGCAAGAGCAAGCACAACAGCATGTGAAAGCCGAACAGAAGCAATGTGAATGTTTTGTAGTCTTGGGCAGCTTCTTCCAAAACCATCGACCATGGTGGCAATATCAGTGTTGTCATTATCTTGACGAGAAAACTCCAATGAAATTTCCTTCAAACTGGGACAGTTGAATACCTATGTAAATATGGCATATCTCAACAGAGGTTAGTGATGTGAGAAGCATGCTGCAATGGAACAATGGCCATGAACTAGTGCATACCGTCTTAGAGAGACAACGAAGATCTGAAAGCCAAATAGTAGACAGCTTGCTTGAACAAAGAATGAAACCTCCAAGGTTAGAGCATCCTTCCATCTTGAGATTGGTAAGGCATTTTCTATCAGCAAGAAAATGGCTCAATTCATCCCTGCATAAGTAAATAAATAAACAAACAAATAAATAAAATATGTATATGGGCAAGCACGTGAGCAAGGTTCATTGCCAGAAGTTCAAAATATCACCCACCAAAAAAATGAGAATAGGGATTTGAAAATATCATTTGAAGTAATGAGAATAGGGATTTCTGTAATGGTAACATGGAAATTAACATTAAAGGAGCAAAAGTCTAAGGACATGATAAAATGCGTTCATAAAGAAATGGTTTAAAATACAGAGCAAAATGTGGCATTCTTATTGTAAATTGCACAATTAGTGCTCAAATGTATATTCACTATGCTGGTTAGCAAATGCGGCAAAGATCATACGACAAGATCAATCAACCAAAAAGATCTAAGCAAAGAAAACTTCATTTAGCAGAATGGTACATCATAGTTGCACTTTAAGCAAGGAGAAAGAATGCCAAACAACCAAATCACTAACTTTTCATGAAGAGAAGCTCAAAGATATACCCTCTTTCATTTTAGACAATAACAAACATGACAAGTGCACAAAAGATAGAGTATGGCTTATGGCAACATGGTAATAGCATTTTTTTTTTTTTTGGATGAAGAGTTAAACAAGAAGCCACTACTTGAGTGAATGCGCCGGGCAATAGCAATTCTTGACCCATAAACAAGCTTTGGCATGTTCCATTTAAAGAGACACCGATAACAAAACACTCACCAATTGACCTACATATGCTCAAATCAACTAATGACATTACAATCGGGACGGAAAGCATACCCAGTGATACTATTTACTGAGGTGTGGGATGTAAATATCTCCAGGGACTCCAGGTTAGGGCATGAAAATGCAATGCAGGCCAGCATTGTAGCATCAATATCACTGTGACACCAAAACCAGAAAAATATAACAGATCAGCTTCCAAGGAAAAGTTTCGTTACATCATTATACGATCAGCATACAGAATCAATCCTTCAGATCATGTTTGTACTGGGGATTTTGATTCTTAAGATTGCAATGCGTAAACGAGTTTCGCTTGGGGGTATATATCATTGTATATTTGCATTTTAATTGAGCTTATGTCTTCCATCAAAATCAAGCAATTGACTAGATAAACAGCCGGGATCCACCTAACCTTTCCATTCTAAGGGAAAGTGTAACGAGCCCAGGGCATTTCTGCAACAACGATCTGACGTGTCCAATCTGGGCCTTGGCGGGAACCTTAAGCCTGAGCTCCTCTGCCGCTTTCCACAGCAGCCTAGCAGTATCCCTCCATCCCTTACACACGCCCGCCGCCGACAACAACGCCGGCGGCGGCAGCCTCCTGAGCACCTCCCAGAGACAAGCACACGGCAGTTTCCCTGACCCGCCCAGATCGGGAAACCCATCGTCCCCTTCGTCTTCCGATCCGGCCAAGTCACCTAGGTCAAAGTCATCGAACGACAGAGCTCGAGGGAGGCGGGAGCAAGGCTGGCGCATCTGAGGATACACGACGGCGGGGAGAGGGGAAGGTGAAGCTGACGACGAGCAGTCACCGATGGCCGGAGAGTTGGAGACGGAGACGGTGACGGAATCCTTGTCATTGGAAAAATGACAAACGTGGCCCCTCTTGGGAGCACCGCACCGGCCACAGTTATAGCTCCCCCGCTTCTTGCCGCGCTTGGGCGCAAGACGTCGGAGACCGGCGTAGCTGGATGAGGAAGATGGCCTTGCATTTGGCTTTTCTTCTCAGAAATCTCTCCGCCAAAATGCCTAACCGATACAGAAAGAGCATCAAATTATTGAGGAAGCGGCGGGATATTTGGTGGTTTTGGCGCCGATGTTTTTGAATTTTTTTTTATTAATCCAAGAGGAGCGTTATATAGCTATAGCCTATAGGGGACAGCACAGCACTACAGAGGTAGGCGCGACGCGAGGCGGTTCCGTTGACTGTCAACTGTACCGTTGGCTTGGCTTTTAGGGGTCGTTTGGTTCACGGAATGTCAGATTATCTTAGGGAATGTTAGATTCCTGTGTTTGGTTAAAATTGGGATATGTAATATAATCATTTTTGGTTTAGAATTATCTTTTATACACACTATAATATTCTTAACATATTTCATATATTTTATTAAATTTAAAAATTAAAATAAATAAATAAGATAACGGTATCATATATAATTACATGATTTTAAATATATTAACTAAAATCTTGAACTGAGAAACAAAATTATTTTATATGCTAACATAACATAATAAAAATAAAAAATATATAATTACAAAAACAATTATATATATATAAAATAAACTAATATAACTAAATGACTTGTAATCCATTGGTATTCGGTTGGCCATCCAAAGTTATCTTACATCGATGCGGAGGGGAAATGTGACATCCCTTGGAAATGGTAACATAACCTGAACCAAACGCCAGTTTTTGCTGCCATTCTGCCAAGAAATTGGAGGAAAATTAATTTATGTTTTTTTTTTTTTTTTTGGAAAGTGTTTTTCATTTTGGTTAACGAATTAACTTTAGGTAAATCATTCATGGTGGAATATGAGGGTATCCATAAATTTGGTAAAATATTTACAACTTCTTATGTACTTACCTCTTATACCAATCAAAATGACCCTGAGCATCCTCAATAATTGACCAAAAAAAAAAAAAACAAACAAACAAACAAAATTTGAAAAATATAAATAAATTGTCAGGGCGCTTGTTGTGACTTTCACGCGACTAATTTTTTATTTTCTTCTTTCTTAGTGGTCCTACTATGGAGATAAAAATCAAGTTTTGTTGTGACTTTCACGCGACTAGTTTTTTCTTTTCTTATTTCTTGGTAGGTCCCACTATGGAAACAAAAATCAAGTTCTTACTCTAAGAGCATCCCCATTAAGAGATTTAAGACCAATTTTTGAGGAATAATGGGTGAGGTGGAGGAAAGAGGGTGAGAGACAAGTTGAGGTTCTTGCCGTAAGTGGAGATTTTGGTCAAAAATGTGGGTCCCACTTAATTTTGGATCTACTCTTTTCATGCGCATTGTGCAGAACATGCACACCCAGTGGATGCGTGCATGGCAAGCGCCCGCGTTAAGGGTTTTTTTTTTATTATTTTTTTTATTTTTATTTTAATTTCAGAATTTTTTTCTTATTTTTTTTTTCCTCCCCTCCAATGTTCTCTTCCATAATCACACCGGAAAAACTCCTAAAAAATCACTATTGAGGATACCCTAAGACTCCCATTATTTTATCTCCCCATTCTCTATCTTCCACTACAGCCATAAAATTCATCAAAAACTGAGCAAAGAATCATTGATGAGATGCTCTAAGGAGTTATGATATAATAAACATTAAACTTCACAAAGGAATACTTCTTGATTAGTAATGAGAAAATTCAATCACCCTTTAAAAACTTTATCCTTTTTTTTTTGGATGACAATGAAAATTTACAATCTCCATAAATTATACGATAAACTCAATTGGAATGGTGTAATTACAAAAATCAAACTTATGACCTTCAATTTATCATACACTTACTCCGACCACCCTTTTGGGAACTTTTATGCTTTCTTAAGTAACTATTCGATGCTGCTGTCATATTTCAACTTTTATTGAACTTTATACTTAAAGAGATAAAGCATTGCAAAAAGGTGATGACTTGTGAGTGAAGCAGGAGCTTGACAAACTAGAAATCAAAGGCCCAAAATGAAAATAGCAACCCCTGTGTTAAATTAGTATGGTAATCGAAGCCGACCACTCAAATATCAGTCTGTAAAATGCACATTTTATTGAAGTCTACACAAACTTAACATTCCACATGGATGGGCTCTCTTATTTCCTCTAATAGGCCATCTTGTGTGCGTGAATTCCCCCTTCTAATTTTTAGGTTCCATGCCTGCCGGCTTTGTGGTAGACGAATGTGATATTGTCCATATCCTTCCGATGGTTAATCTGTTCATGCAGGCTTCAATTTCCACTATGCACATGCCAAAAATCAAATCAAGCTAGCACAAAAACTGAAAAATACCGAGGAGAAAACCAAGCAAAACAACCATTTTCCCTTCTTTTCGTACTGAAGCACATTGTAGAGAGGTAACCAACCGCCCTCACCAAATTTCATCTGTGTGTTGCTTATGCATCAGATTGATCTTCATTGCACAATGTCAAACTCCAGCAGCAGATTTTGTATCGGACTCTGCTGTTCCCTGGAGTAATATGGTTAAAACAAACTAAATTAAAAATTTAAAAATTAAAAAAAAAAAAAAAAAACACAGCCTGTGCAGATTACAGAGTATAAGAGAGTGTATGATTCTATAGCTCGGAACTTGAGACCTAAAGTACATTCACAGATACTAAAGCATAATCTTGCATAGAGATGCCCATCCTTATAAATCTAGGTTTATAATCTTTGACGGTAAGATTCAACTGTTTATGTTAATTGGTACAAATTACAGAATTATTGGATATGTAGTAATATGCAATATGCATGTTAATGGTTCTGGCCTCGTTAAACAGCTTAATATACAATAGGAGGAAAATAGCAAGGAAACCAGGTGAATAAAAAGCATTTATCAAGAAAGTAGACGGAGAGACAGTTAGACTTCTTGAATTCATGTTCTTCTACACTAGAAAGGTCAATCCACCACGAAATAACAATCCTGTTTAATTAAGATTTGAATTGAGGACAAACCTCAGATGGATTGCTCCGAATCTTTCTTGTAGGTGTCCTCATGGTGACAAACTCCTCTGCTGCCTGTTGGGTGGATACCAATTGTGGCATCAAAATCTGCTTTTGTTAAGCCAGCTTTCACAGCAACTGCAAACCCCTGGATAAATGACATAAAATTGTAGGACATGCAAGCTTTGCCAGTAAGGCGGTAATCAAATTGCCCGTTGCAAATGGGCATATTGAAAAATGAAAGAGAGCAACTACCTGTGTCATTTCCGGTGCATCTTCTCCACAGATGTGCAAGCCTAGAACTTTGTTTGTCTTTGCACAGACAATAAGTTTCATGAAAACTCTATCTGTAAGGCCAGAGAGTGTAGCCTTTAAGGGCCTAAAGTTTTGATGTGAAAATGTCTACATCACCATATGCATTTATGGCCTGCAAAAAGATTACAAGATCAAATTATGAAGATCAATTCTAGCACTTCTGATGTATGTTGTTATCAGTTCACCTGTTCTTCAGTCAGACCAACTTGCCCGATAGGGGGTTGAGAAAATACTGCAGAAGGTATAGCCTGTCCAAGAGAAGAATATCAAACAAACTTGTTGGATGAAATTTATTAAATCTTCTTTTTCAGAAGCCAAATAAAGATTTTCTTCCAAGTCTTCTGTTCTAGAAGGGGAAGATGTAAATGTATAATATATATTTATTTATATGATTTATCATATATTCTCTATATATTTATTTTCATGAAGCTTTTTCTACCCATAGTTACACCTGCTTACACTGAATGCCCATAAGCAGATCTTAAGGTTAATCAAAGCCTTCAAGGCATTAAAAAGTATCATGCAAGAAAGAGCAAGCACCTGTAGTCTGGTTTAGTAGGCTCATTAGCAAAAAGCGTCTTTGCCAATGCTCCTCCTTCCATCAAAGCAACTGGAGTTAAATTCACCCTATCAGTAACATCACCAACTGCCCAAATCGATGGGACTGATGTACGGGAATACTCATCAACCTACTCGAAACAATTTCAATTACAACATTCATTATGTAAATAGCTGCAAGAAGTTCGGAAGGGAGGGGCTAATTAGTAAAGGGTAAGAAGATATTTGGAAGATAAAGGACCTCTATGGCTCCATTCTTTGTCATTTTCACTCCCACTGTCTCCAATCCTAAAGTCTGCCAACAAAGTCAAAATATCAACAAACTAAAATTAGCCATCTCTCTGAATCTGACATGAAGAAGCACCTCAACAACCATCTAGTCTATCTTAGAAAAGAAGAGCAAGCATACATCAACACCAATACACCAACCGCAACCACCTATATAACTAGGAAATGTTATAGGAGGTGCTTTTTCTGTTATAACTAGGAAAAGTTTTAAAGGATAAGCATCACACCTTTGTATTTGGTTTGCGCCCCGTTGCAAACATGATGTGAGTAAAACCTTCTATTGTACCTTTATTAGTTTTCAAAGAAAGTGAGCCATCTGGTGACTTGGTAATAGCTAGTGGTGATTCCTCTGTGTGGAACTCAATTCCTCTTAGTACCATTTGTTCCCCAACAAAATCCCTAATCTGCATAATTTGTAAGAACTTGCATGAAGAATTTTTTTTGGCCAAATGCACATTAACTGAACGAGAGAAGTACTTAACTCACATCTTCATCAAAGCCTCTGAGGACCTTTTTCTGTCTTATAAAAACATGGACCTCACTTTTCAACCCATTGAAGATCCCAGCAAACTCAAGTGCAATGTAGCCACCACCAACAATTGCAATTTTCTTTGGTTTTGTGGGTAAATCTAGTGCTGCATCAGAATCTATAGCATATTCACTTCCAGGAATGTCTGGAATAAATGGGCGCCCTCCAACTGAAATTAGTATATTTCTAGCAGAGTAGAGTTTCCCATCCACATCAACTGTATGTGGGCCAAGAACCTGTAGATACAGCAAAAGGGTATGCTATGTATAACAGACGCTTAAAGACTCATCTTTAAATGTGTTTGCTGAAAACTTATCAGACCTTTCCACGCCCTTCAATAAGAGTGACACCAGCATTGTTAAGAATGTTCTTGTAGATTCCAGTGAGACGTTGCAATTCAGCATTTTTATTTGCAATAAGAGTGCTCCAATCATGTTTTGGTTCTGTCTCATAATTCCATCCAAACCCACAGCTCTCCTCGAATTCATGCGAATACTTTGAAGCATACACAAGTAGTTTCTTGGGTACACAGCCGCGAAGCACACACCTTAAATAAAGGATCCATAAAAATCAGAACAATTAAAACACACACACAAAAGATTAACATGCACAGTATAGATTTATCCTTTATCTTCACAAAGCTTTTTCATGTTATTGGGTGACCAAAACACTATCAAATCAAATAAAATTAACCCCACTGTAAATTTATTCACTGAATCCCAATACTCTTACAAGAAAAAATTGAATAACATGGTAGTAGAGCTTAATGCACAAACCAAACATCTTTTTTCATCTAAGCAATTTGTATCCCACCGCGGAAAGAAGCTCTACCTTCATCCCAATTCACTATGAACTCAGTACCGGCTATGATTGTAAAGATGATGAATTTAAGCTAGCATGCTAAGTTCACAGCCTAAAAGAGCAAAATCTGCTCTCTTTTCTCCCTTTTCGATCGTATATACAGAGTACAAATAACAGATATCAAAATATAAAGCCGGCAACAAAATAGTCGAATTGGAAACTCACGTGCCGCCAACACCGCCGGTGGAATCGGGCGAAATGGTGGAGAAAGGAAGCTCACAAACAGCTACAGAAGCCCCGAAATTCGCGGCAAAGCGAGAAGCCCTAACGCCGCCGCTCCCGGCGCCTATAGTGAAGAGGTCGAAATCATAGTGGCTCGGCGGCTCGGAGGCGGCAGCAGCAGCCGCACCATTTGAGGACTCGGCTCGTGTGGTGGAGAATCGGCGGCAGTTAGGAGAAGGATTGACGGCGGAGATGGAGAGAAGGAAAGCTTACAGCGGTACTGCGGAGCGGAGAGAGGCGAGAACCTCGGGAGTTGGTTGCAGAGAGCATAAAGAGTCGGAGAAGAAAGCGTGGAGCTGAGCTTAGGCGACGTGGCCGCCATTCTACGTTGGAGGAGCAGCCGAGTTGCGCGACCGGGTATGTAGCAAAAGCGATATGAACTACTACAAATCGCCCTTATACGCATCATTCTATCTGTCATTCCACGCAAACTATGCACTATATCTCAGTAATTTTTTATTTATTTATATTTTTTTTTAGTACTATGACTTATGCTATATTACAAGGTTCTTGATTATCTTAATAAATATGGTATAATTATTTAGACAATAATCTCAATATTCACTAGTTGAGAGTGTATACTTGAAAGTATATTGACAAAAAATGATTTCAGATATTAAAATCATACTTTATTTACATAATTATTTCTTTAGAAATAAATTTTGCTCGTGTCAATAAACTACAAAATCATCAATAATTACTCTTGCAGTTACATTAGTAATCTGTTCCAAGCTACTGGTTAAAATAATGTTATAAATATTTGATTATTAAAATATTTTCATAGTATTATTATACCCTGTATTTAGTTAAAGGAGGAGGCATCGGCTATTGTTTGTATTTGCAGAAATCTGAAACAAAAATTGAAAAGGCAGAAGAAGATGATATTCTTCCTTAATTTCCCTTTGCCATTTTCATTGTTCTTTGGTATCTATTCATATATTTCGTACTTGTTTCTATCTTCTCTTTTATTCATCTCTACGTCTGAAACTCCCTGAGATTTAAGACCGTGCGTAACAACAAAGGTATTTGCAGTTAAATTAGTTATTGTTGGTTGAGTTGAGTTAGAAGTTGGTGGATCAAGAAATAAAAGGGAGATGCTGGGGAAGAGGAATTAAAGGGAAAATTATAGAGCACAAGTTTACAGAAACGGCATGATCTGATGATGACAGTAAAGTATTACATCATGATTAACATAAATGACACAGTAGAAATTGAAGCTCAGAGGGAGGTCCAGACTCCTCGCCTCATCCAGGCCGGAAGTGTAGACGATGTAGAGAGACCAGATTAAACCGAAGACACCAAACAGTATCAACCAAGAAGGTTGTTGCTTAGCCCGAATGGGAGTCCGGTCCCTTCCGTGCTCATTCTCTCATCCACCAGAGCCATGGCTGCTGGGCTGGACATGGCGGCTGCCGCCGCCCTGCCATCATTGATGCACCCATCCCCAACTTTGACTCGCTAGCTGCCTTTCCCTCCATCGAACATCTCATCTTGCCCATGCTACTCATTGCCGGCAACCCTGAAAGCAATTCTCATCAGAAGCAGAAAAAAAAAAAGCTAATCACAAGCCAAACAAACATACTCTCATAAACACAACTAGTACCGAGAACGGCGGAGGGGCGTGGTGCCGGAGCCTTGGGCACGAGCGCAGCACGTGCGACGGTGGAGGTCGGAGAGCATGCAGAGATGGTGGCCATTTCTGTTGTATTCTAGTTTGATTGAGATGAGGTGGTGATCGAGCTCTCTCTGCTACTGGGTTCCAGTTTATTTGATTTTTGATATGGGAGCAATCTACAAATTAATGTATTCTCTAGCCGAGACAATAACAATGAACAACCACAAACCAAGATTATATGGATAGCACCTCATCCATTCCAACCCAAACATTTGGCCACGTGGTATGTCATCTCATGTGAACCACAATTTGATTTTGGATTCCAGGCCACTATAGTCCAGACAAAAGTAAATAAGAAAAGAAAACTCTAAACTGTGCTCCCAGGGACACTGAAGTATTTGGTAATTGGTACCCCATATTATTGCAAGAATGCGCTCAGTTCCGGTAAGAATTTGGCCGGAAAAAGATTTGTTCAAATTTACACAAACTATGATCTATTAAGTGTTAACAAAAAATAGTGTGTGAGGACTGAATCAAGCTTCTTTTGTTGGATATGTGATTTAAGTGTGTATGTTGCACTGTTGTAGATGGGGGTGTTCATAGTTCACATGTTTCCTCCAATAAGGTTTATACTTCTCGAGCCCAATATCTAACCATGGTTTCATTTTTCCATCATAATGAATGACTGCAGCCTGCTCAATGTCGCCCCGCACCACACCGGAATCATAACCTAAACCAAGGACGTGCCAACTTCTGTTTAGAGCCACTGTGTGCTTGTAAAAGGTTATCCAACCAATTGGCAAAGTACCAGCAGCTTTCAACAATGGCTTCTTAGTTCCCTGTATATCATCCAGAGAGGAAAATTGGCAGCAGTGAGAAAAACAATAAAGAATGCAACAAAAATGCACTAGGTGTTTACATATACATATCTCGGCCATAAACGATAAAAAGGACTGTGTAAGATAAAAGCTAAAGAAATATACTCGGAACGTTATATAAAGAATGCTTGAAGAACAACCTAAAAACAAATTGACAACACGACCAATTCCACAGGCAATAAATTAAAAGAGAAAGATGAAGTTGTCATTAATCATTACCAGCTGCAAGTACTTGTGATAGACTGCGGTTAAATTTCGCTGCCTCCATGCCTTCAGATCAAATAAATTCATCCCAAACGCCCATGTGCAGGTTTCCGAATCAAACCTCTTTGCCATCATGGGGTCAGTAAAGTTAATAAACGCATCCATCCGACGGTATGAAGGCTCTCCTTGCTTACAAGTCTGCACAGCACCATTCACTTTACCCTTCATGTTAATTCTCCAAAGTGCTGAGAGATCCCTTTGCACAACTACATCATGGTCAAGAAACACAAGCTTGTCGAGCAAAGAAAAAATATCTGGCAAATAAAACCGCAAGTGGTTCAATGCAGATGTATATCTTGGATCAAGTGACTCTTGCTGCTGCAAATTTGCATCATATTTGGTGGATAACCATTTGATATTGTCTATGCTTTGGATATGAATTGTTGCTTTGCCCGGAGGGTTCAACAAAAACCACATTGATATTGCAGGGAGGCTAACTGAATCTGTGACTATATGAAAGACAATTTTCTCAGGATCCTGTCAAATGCATCAAACATCATCTTCAGTACATGAATAACTGATTAAAAAAGAAAAGTCTTCAAAACAAATCAAGAGTAAATATCCTTGACCATCAACCTTGCCAGCGTGTTAACACAAAGTTGAAACTATTCTTGATCACCTAAAGCTCATTTGATAAACACACTAAAATCATGCATATAAGTAAAACACAGTGCTGCATACATTAACAACTACTCTCCAACATCATTTTCATACACTTGCTTCTCAGAACCTCAGCCTTTTACTAAAAAAAAAAAAAAAGTCATGTACAAGAAAAATTGATATAATATGAGCATATGACCAATTTTAAGCCTCCCCAAAAGTCGAAAGGATGAATAAAAATAAAAGAAATGAAGAGATGTAGAACAAATAATGGCACCTGAAAGGCTGAAAAGAAAGAGCAGATACAAGAACAACATACCTTAGCAGATGAAATGGTTGAGTTGACAACAACAGAACATGCCAAAATGTTATCAGAGAAAACAGCAAAGTGATATAGATCTGGATTATGCAACTTATGTTGGTTAGGGAATTCCCGCTCTTCAGGCATCAGGGAAAAATATTCAGCTGTCAACCGCATGGAGAAGCAATGTAGGCCCTTAGGTGTAGTTCTTCCAGCTAGCTCTTCAAGAAATGCAACTTGAATTCTTTTGTGTTCGAGCTGCTCTTCAGCATTAGTATGTCATAGCGCGAAGTTTTTCATGATAGGTGCGCATTCAGGGTACATGCGGCTAGCTTTTGATAAGGTTGCCTCCATGGCTTTCATCTTCTGCACAGCCCTGAAAAGGCTACTATTTTGTAGGCAAAAAATGAAATGTATTGAAGCCCATAAAACAAATTGATTACCCAGAATACCCAGAAAACATTTTGTTCTGAGATAAACCAAAATCATCTCTGCTGGATGATGTAAGCACCTAGTCAACATTTTACTAAGTTCACCAAGGACAGAATCTTGTAGAAATGTGATAATACTCGGACAAAATATGGAGTTTTTTGTAAATGTTGGGGCATTTGAAAGGGAAAAGGAAAGGACCTAAGTTCATCTTCATCTTACCTCCGAGACAAATCAGAATCCTTAGTAGCTCCACCCATAGCTCTTTCCAGGTCTTTGATTCGCATCTTGATCTCTTTCACAAAATGAGATTTGCTACCTTGTGGAGCAAAACTCAGGTATACTTTTGCTCTAATAACCTGGTCTTTCATCTCCTTCAACTTCACATCTGATGTCTTCTGGGAATGTGAGATTCTACTCTGATCATGTTGAACCCTTTTAGGCTCAGACTGTGCCTGCAATAAAACCACAAAAAAAAATAGGCATAAACAGCAAAGTTGATAATAAATTTGAAATTTCTGAGAGCCAAAGGAAAGAGTAATTTCACAGTACTTTCAAAGTGAACAGCAGTGAGATAGTGAGACAAGAAAAATAAATTCAGAATAAGTGTTTCCCATAAAACAACAGAAATCTTAGATCTTCAACTGAAAAGCAAGTTTCTATCCTGACTAATATCACTATCACAGGTTACATGAAAATCTAAGATGAAAATGTAATCCTAATAAATCTACCCAATCAAGACTCTATTCAATTATAGTTCTGCAGTGTATTGAGTAAACAGACTTTAGACAACTCCATCTTTTTATGTTTTGGAAAGGAAAAGCACATAAAAATCATAATCATTGGTGATAAATCAAAACAAAAGTGTGGAATTCAACAATTGCATCTGTGAGTAAATTTCAAGAATGCAATCAACATTTCTTATAGTTTATATCACAGAGAAAAAATATATATATTTAAGCTTCCAAAATTTCTGAATCACAAAGCTCCTCAAAGAAAACTTTAGTATATTGCTACCCAGTAAGTGCAATGATTAGAGGGTATTGGTGTAAGAATATCCTCTTTATTTAGGTACATTGCATCACTTCATGTGGAGTGGGGGAGAAGTCATACATTTTCCTTTGAATTTCGTACAACTTCCTCATGCTGACTATGTTGATTCTCTTCTTCTACATTTTGCATGATTCCTGAAACAAGTTAAACAACTGAGCGGCCAATGAAGATAAGAAGAAAAATATATAATAATATCGGAATAGAACAAACCACTTTCTCCCAAGGTAGCATTCTTTGTGTTTTCTGATTCACTGGTCCTATTACTCTCAATTAAAGAATCCGAACTAAACTTGTCATCTTTGTAAACAACCATGAGTGGCTCTTTCACACTTTTGCTTTCTTCCTATACCATATCACATAAAATTCAGCACAAATAAGTAATTAGCCCAAGTAACCCCTTACACATGCTGACCATAGAAATTTCAGTTACCTCCTCTAATGCACTGGCAATATGAGCCTCTGTCCTATACTTCTGAATCACCAAAAAAAATAAAAATAAATAATCAAGGTTTTAATTAATCTCAGTAAGAGCAGTGTACTACTATTTTATAGCAAGAGATTGAAGAGGTGCACATTAAAAAAGCTGTAATTATGGATGTTGACAAAAACAAATCACAGAACATAAAGGGAGCTTTTCACTTTTCCTTCCTCTGGATTCCAAGAGGTGGGACCAAGGAGCAAATGTAGATGTAATAGCTTCGTGGTCCAAACATTGCAAATAAAATGTAAATTCCTATTAAATAAGCAAATCAATCATATTTGCTTATTACCACCAAAATAAAAATACAACACGTAGACAAAATTCGTCCAAATCCTCTTCCCTATTCTGTCTACATGCTGTCGATCTATATCATACAACGATCAGAAATCAAAAAATAAATGTAAATCCTACTTAAGGTATAGAAATCTTACAATAAGCGATAAATCCTTCAATAAATTCTCCCGGCTCTGCCATCCAATCAATAAAACGAATTAATAAGATTAAACTGGATATAAGTCAATCACAAATTCCAGAAGTGAAATGAACCACTGGAAACGATACCTACCATCCCATGAACGCTTTTAATCCTGTTAGACAGGAAGCAGATGGGAACACAAACGGAGATGACGAGCAAAGAGAGGATGAAAATCCTCGTGCACCGATGGAATTTCCTCATTTACATCTACCTACTCTAAGCGCATGCTGGCTGATCCCAACTCCCAATCACGAAGTGCGAACTAGGGGTTTTCCGCGTCCGCTTCGCAACTGCGATCCTGTAGAAATAGAGATGCAGTCTCCGTTGCCCGTCTGACTAGGGTTTTTTCTGGATTTTCTCTACCCGGTCCAGCCAAAAAGATCTCCCGATTATTATATTTCCAACGAACTAGTGTAGATTTTGTTCGAATGTGAAACGCGATGAATACGGAGATATAGAGGGTGCCATGTTCGTATTGGCAACTGGCAAGCAAGGAACGAGATTCGGCTCGGAAGGAAGTAGTTAATTCTTTTTCTTTTTTGGGGGGGATTTTTTTTTATATGTTTTAGTTGGAGTTATTTTTGGAGGGGGATTTGAAAATGCTAACAATTGCTAAGGCTACATATGTAATGACGAGGCTCATGGGCCAATGGGGTATACCTAGTATAGTGTGGTAACTTATGTAATGAGTTAATGACATTACATTTTTCTTAAGAAATTCATATGTATAATGTTAGTTAATAAATGTTTAAAATTTATTAGTTCAAATTGAAAATGTCAATAGACAGTTTCAACTTTCAACACGTCTTACATTTATATAGAAATGATAAGTGCACCGTAAATAAATTGTTATCAATGTGTTTTGTTTAGTTTTTCATACTGTATTAGTGTAGTGGTATTCGCACTCTAATTGCGTTTAGACAATACAGAGTATGTTTTGTTCATTTATGTTTTATATTAATTGGAACATGACACGTTAATGTGAAGTAAAAGGTATAGTAAATAAAGTATTACTATATACACATCTGGCATAGGGATTTGATTATTATAAGAAAAATGATTTTATTTTTTTTATTGATTCCTCTATACTCATTTTTAAAATATTTGGTACAATTATTGGTTATGTTTAATAACTCCATAATTTTAATGTTGAACCAATTGATCCACTATATGTCAAACTTATTCACTCAAAACTACAATAAGATACCTAAATAATATATTTAAGTTGAAAGTCATTCAGTCTAAAATTTTAGCTTTAAGATAATTCTGTGTAGTACTAAATTTTTTTTGAGTCAAGTTATTAAAGATGATAACCAAACAGTTCTATGGTCACCAACACGTACAAATCTTCAAAATATCTTCACTAATAAATCGAAATATTTGGGGTCAAATTAATCATATAAGGTTGTTCGCTTCTATACAATTTTCTATTACTTTCAAAATGTCATATTACAAAATTTGCAATTAATCATTATTCACTCCCATATATGCAATTCTCTCGTCTCTTTTAAAAGTGATTACACTTTCACATCGATCACCTTATACAAAATGTATACAAAATGTATTTTTATCAAAAAAATCCAAATAATATAAAAAATATAATAAAAACATACAAGATTGATGTTGCAAGTCCGACACGAGAATTGCAAAAAGGGAAAATACTTGACGGACTTATTATATCATAATTTTTATTATCTCTCACAAGTTCTTAATATATACACTTTTATGTTGACTTACATGATGGAAATAACTTATCATTATTTGTCACATCAGGAAGTAAAATTCGAGAGTATGTATAGTAAAACTCTTGTAAAAATTGCAATTCTCATTTGTTAGACCTTGTAATAATAAGATTAAAAAAAAATAAAAAAATTGTAGGATTTGCAAGTGGTGTAATTACATGGACGAAGTCACGAAGATGACCTGACTCCAACACAAAGAAATATAGTAAAATTAAAACTTTAAAATTTGAAGAGTGAAATACAGTCATAGAGAGGTTACTTTGATTCCATGGAGCAATATTAAATGGGATAGGAGTTGACCCTTACATTATGCCGTGTATGGTAGCGGGCCGATGGCTTCATTGGCTTGAATTCGGAGCTAACGTTGCGCTATCGTTTTCGTAATTGTCAATTAAGCTTTGGAGTTTGCGACTACAACATTGGCACGCGCACCCATATTCAACGTCTGCCTGATGGCACTTGGACTACGACCTTGTCACTATTCTAGCTTCTGAGCATATAATCATTAATGTGCAATTCAACTATCAACTTAGATTTTTAATTGAGATGAAACAGATACTTCAATTTGGTATCAAAAAATGTCATGAGTTCAAATTCTCAACGACTACTGGGCGTGTAATCACTGGCACTATTATATTTATTATAGAATTTTTAAATTATTATTTATATCATAATGATTCGTTAGTTTAATAAACATGATCAAATATTAATATTAATTTTTTCTTCCAAATACTGCTTAAGAAACCAAGGTATGCTCATTGGATATATTTTTACACTTTATATTATTATTTTACCTACCCTATTATTTATTATTTAAAAACAATCTAATATTTTGTATGTTACTCATATTTGAGTACTTGCCAATGGATTGGCAGGCCATACCATGGACATACACTGCAAATACATGAACTCCAATTTAATAAAATATTATTTTTCTATTTGAATAAAATAACGCAATACTCATGTTTGTCATGAGTATGATCTCAAGGGGTAGGTATACTAGAAGAAATGCATGTCATCTCATTTACATATTATATTTTCTCTAGTTATAACTGTTAATACTAATTTGATTTGGATGGGGTGTATATATGAAACTAGTTTTACACGTGTATTGTACGACAGTATTAATGTCTAATGTTTGTATTTAAATAAATAATTTAAAGTATATCAATGCAATATTAAATAAGATGAATTTATTGTAGTTGGATTAAAATAATGTTTAATTATACTTTTCTAAATTATATAAATACTTATTGTAGTTGACATGGTATTAGGTATTAGATACTACATTTTAGTTGAAACTAATAATTCACTCGCTCGATGCACGGACAAAAATTATGTTATTATAAATATAAATAAAAATACATAAATAAAATATTTTAATTGTTTAATATAATAATATTTTTGAGCTTCCATTGGTAAAGTATTTATTGTTTTTATAGAATACAAAATTACAATTAAAATTAAAAATTTGTATGTTAATATAATCTATAATTATGTACATATTCAAATAAACTTATAGAGAGAATTTACATAATTACACTGGTTTATTCTTAATTGTATTTTATCTATATTATAATTTTCACAATAAAATAATAACTAAGATAATTACATTTGAAAAACAAATTTCAAATTTTGTATGAGTAAATTTAAACTCTAATTGAACACATTTTTTATATGATTATATAATATATAGCTATTTTATTTTTCAAAAGTAAATTTTTTATATGATTATAATCATTATATAATATATAACTATTTTATTTTTCAAATGTTGTGTTTTTTTTTTTTAATATAATAAGGGATGTTGTGGCATTAATTGTGACATTAATTATTTCTCAAACCATATAGCTTTATTATAGTTAAGATTACTCTAAATTTTATTGATTTGTTGTTGGATAAAGTTTGTAATTGTCTTCGTCTTCATTTATTGTTAGTAGTATCTCATGTTCAATTGTTATCCAATGGACCATGATTGTCAAATGAAACTGTAGTAAATTTAAAATGATACTTTAGTATTGTTAAAAAGAAACTAGTGTGTGTAAAAAATGAAACTAAAAAACATAGATCATACAACAACGTATATTGTCAAATGAAATTGTAATATAATTAAAATTACATTTTAATATTGTTAACATGAAACTAGTGTGTGTGAAAAACGAAACTAAAATGGTAATATATAAAATAGCTCTGTAATATGCACGAAAAATGAAAGTTGATTTACAATCAAAAGATTCTGATCTCATACATAATTGCCATTAATAACAATAAAATATTTCATACAAATAATGATATTTCAATATCCCTTTGCCGGAGTACAGTCACGGATAGCGAAAAACATCACCCAATAGCGTAGAAGGAGAGAGAGAAAAACACCGCCGAATGGAGAGGAAGAAAGCGAAACTGGCCGGATCCTGACGGAGAAGGAACATTACTGCTCGCAACCACCGCCGGGACCCCAGTTGCGCCACCCCTCCAATGTCTTCTTTCCCTCGCACCGTCGCCTGCCTAAGCTACGACCTCCTGCCTCTAGCCGGAAAACCCCAATGTCTCCGACGAGCCTTATGGCAATGATGTCATCATCACCGTCGTTGTCATCCCTCCGATGCCCAACAGCCGTCATCGGAGAAAACGGTGAACTGGCGACCGTCCGAAACTCACACGCAGTCGCCGGTGGGTGGCCAGAACGGAGACAGAAAGTGAAGAAAATAAATTCCGTGAAAACAGGCAGCAGGTTGGATTTTTTAATTTATTTTTAAAAAATAATACTCCGTATAACATTTACCAAAATTATTTCGGAATATTTAAATATATAGAGAATAACAAGTACATACATCCATAGCAACAGAGATATTCATACTGCAAACATGCAAACATATTCTGGAGGAAAAAAGCAATAAAACATATATATTGCATAATATATAAATCAAAATATATATCATATGAAAATTTATCAACTAGGCAGAGATTAAAAAGTCTCTGATACCAAATGTTAGAATAATTATACAATCATAATAATTGTAACAATCTAACCTCATAACGGAAGCGATAGGATCAAGCAAAACTCCAGCCCATAGTTGATACTTTGTTGCATTGCATTGTTGCTTCAAGAACTCCAATGAATTAAAGTTTTGTTGTCTATCATTAATCTCCTGTATGAACTAGACGGTGTAGTTGTAAGGCTGCAACCGGAGCAATGAAAGGACCATGCTTAAATAGCCTACATGCTATCAATTATAGGCTAAGTAACGAAAACCGTTACTTCCGTTTCAAACCGCAACATAATGGCTATAAATAGCCTATTCAACTTGCCACCACTTAATATTGTCATTATAATGAAAATGTTACAGAATTTCCATACATCTCATTATCAACAGAATTAGGAATTAAAATTGAATTTTGGGACCAAAAAAATAACTCATCATTTGGATACACTAAAGGTAATATAATATGTTCTTGATGATTGATGGCAAAATAAGGCAAATAACATTTTATTTCATTTTCAAATAAATCCATTGATAAAGGCGGTTATATATGGAAGGCATGACCTGTCTGGATTACATGATATCAAATTGGTTGTTGTAGCATCATAGCAGAGCCTAATTTCTTTTATATACAACTTAGTACTAATAGAATTTTTCTGGCATATAACCCTGGAGTAAATACTCTCGAAACTAGTTCCCAATGTTTGCAAAACGCTTCTTTGGGTTGTGGGTGCCATTATCATTTGAAAAAAATTTCTTTCTCTACAATAATAGTTGTTATATTCCTTGCAAGATACAACGGTAGGTTCTCTCGAAATAGTCTACTTCCCATAGACTATTTAAAATCATCCCCATGAGGCATTCCAATGAAGTGTTTCTTGTGTTCCAGAACACTTCATTGGAATACCCCTGATAGTTTGGTCGACTTTACTGTTCCGCAAGTTTTGATTAATCTGTAAATGCTATTTAAAAAATTAAATAATTACTACAAATAATGTATATGAACCAATCAAGTTTATATATAGACTTTTTTTTTGGTTGGAATAAGAAACTCTAGTAATGAATGTGAGGCCATTAAGAGTTGCATATAATGCTCTTTTAATTTTATAGTAAGGTCGATCTCTTTTCATGACATAACTAAATACTAATTAGGTATCAGGAGAGATCAACGAACCTTAGTATAAAAGTGCATTATATGCAACTCTTAATGCCCTACCTCCATTACTAAAGTTCTTATTCCAACAAAAAAATGATTAGGTTTCTGTTTGTCTTTGGTTGCTCTTCTTGTTCTTCTAAAAATGAGCGATGCAATTTCTAATTCGAGTCCTCATCTTCGCATCGCTCACTTTCAGAAGAACAAGAAAAGTAATCAAGACAAACACAAACATATTCAATTTTTTTGTTGGAATAAGTAGTGAATGCAGGGCATTAAGAGTTGCATATAATGCCTTTTATGGTAAGGTTTGTTGATCTCTTCTGAATACATAATTAGTATTTAGTTGTGTCATGAGATCTAACAGACCTTACTATAAAAGGCATTATATGCAACTATGCCCCACCTTCATAGTTCTTATTCCAACCAAAAAAAATAAAATTTACATGTAAATTTGATTGGTTCATACATTCTTTGTAGTAATTAATTTTTTTAATAAAAAAATTAGCATTTTCATATTAATCAAAACTTAGTGAACAGATTAAATCGCTATTGGCAGACTATTGATGATTTCAAATACTCTCCTAAGCGAAGTAGATTATTTCGAGAGAACGCTCAATTGTATCTTGTAAATAATATAATAACTATTTCTGCAGAGAAAAAAATTTTCCCAGATAATAATGCACCCACCACCCAAAGAAGTGTACTGTTTTTGCAAACTTTGAGAACTAGTCTCCGGAGTATACTCAAAGGATTATATGTCAGAGAAATTTCATTAATAGTAAAATGTATGTAAAAGAAATTAGGCTTTGTTATGATGCTACAGCAACTAATTTGATATCATGTAATCCAGACAGGCATGCCTGGGCCATACTAACAGCCCTTATCAATTGATTTATTTGAAAAGAAAATAAAATATAATTTGCGCATCAATCATCACCAACATATTATATATATACCTTTAGTGTAGCGGCTTGTTGTCATGCTTCAATCTCATCCTAAAATATAGTCAATATTTTAGCAAACTTAGCAAACACACATTTATATGAGTGAAGAACATCTGATCTGATATATATATACGCATAAACACACACAGATACACACGGACGCAGAAAGTACATACACAGGAAACAAGTAGATAGATCATGCGGTATCAAAAAAAAAAAAAGTAGATAGATCATGCATAACTGTAGTTAGTAATAAATATGTATTGCGTGAATGACTAGAAAATGCACGAATGTTGTCTTCGAAAAAGAAAATGCACGAATGACGAGAAAATGTAGCGTATTTTATAAACATAGAATTCAGTAATTATAAATATATAGACTTTTTGAAGACAAACGATGTTAACGGTGAAATAAAGCAAATTTATTTTTTAATGGAATAAGGGTCAAATAGGTCATCCAACTGCACACAATAGTTCAATTAGGTCAATGAACCTAAAAAGCCAACAATTAGGTCCCTAAACTAACCAATTCCAAATAATTCTTCTAATGGGAAGGTTTCCAACGGGTCATACTTCCAAATAAATATTTTTTTAAAAAATAAAATTTTAAAATTAATTATTAAATTTATCAAAAAAAAAAAAAACAGGAAACGAAGAAACTGGCGGGTCTTTTTTTTTTTTTTTAAATTCAAAAATAATTATGTTTTAAATTTTATTTTTTTTAAAATAATTAATTTGAAAGGATGACCTGTTGACTGTTGGAAACTTTGAAATTGGAATAATTGTTTGAAATAGGTTAGTTTAGGGACCTAATTGTTGGTTTTTTCGGTTCAGTGACCTAATTGCATTATCTTGTGCAGTTCGATGGCCTATTTGACCCTTATTCCTTTTTTAATTGACACGGTGTTGTTTTTCTACCAAAACGACATCGTTTTAAAACTGTGTCCACCTTGCAAGGTGGCCTTGGTTCCACA
Organism: Ipomoea purpurea; assembly: GCA_009835305.1. Lineage (NCBI taxonomy): Eukaryota > Viridiplantae > Streptophyta > Magnoliopsida > Solanales > Convolvulaceae > Ipomoea > Ipomoea purpurea. The sequence goes on from VALG01003104.1 coordinate 59,688, forward strand.
GCATAATTTGTCGTTAGGTATGGGGCTGGGTAATGTTATGGGCTGCAGATCGAGGCCTTGGTAAAGATTGGGCACTGCATTGAAAATTATTTGAGCAATGAATTCCAACTTAGCCCAATCCCTGTATTTTTAATGTAAAATAAAAAAATTAAAAATTCAACAATGTTAATTTGTGACTTTGTCACCTAACTTGCAGTAATTAAATATGCATTTTTTGTTATAATCAATGGTCAGTGAACATATAAATTTTAAAATAAACTAAAAATATACTCCGTATTTTATAAATTTTGTCCAACATGTATATCATTAATGTTATCTATTCATTCGTATGAGAGGACCACAGGTGGTCCAATGAAATGCCAAAGGACTTGATCACTTACACAATATATCTGCTCATTTTTCAACACAATACACACACTAGCTAGTACTCTTTGTATTCACTATGTGTTGAAGTATATATTAAACCTCATGAATCATTCTATCCTAAATTTATAAAAGAGATAAATTAAATTAATCTAATTTGAAACTTAATATTAATTTATACACTCTTATGTATAAATAATAAAAGTCTTAGTCAATCTAATATAAAATTGCTCACATGTAAATATGTTAATAAAAAATAATACTCAACAACTACAATGTAACAAAAGTTATTGCACAATTCTAGAAGTTAACAAGAAACGATAAAAGCCACCTCTAGAAGTTAACAATACGGGCTGGCGGGGGGCCAAAGCCCGGCAGGCCGCGGGCCTAAACGGGGCGGGCTAAAAAAGCCCGCTCCTAAACGGGCCTGGGTCTTGACGAGCCGGACCGCCCCGCCAGTGGCCCGCGGGCTAGGCGGGCCCCGCCCAACCCCCTTTTTTTTAAAAAAATTCATCAAACATCTAACTAATTAAAATAAATTGATATATAATCATAACTCACATTAAATATATTACATAAAGTTCAAGTTCATAGTTTATCAAACATCAAACTAGTCACAACTACAAAGTCCAAAAATATTACACATAACAATAATTTTAAAGTGCATATTTATATATAAATTATATAAAATAAAATAAAATAATGGCGGACAACCCGCGGGCCCGGCGAGCCGCGAGCCTAAACGGGCGGGTCAAAAAAGCCCCTCCTAACGGTCTCTATTTTCAAAACCCGCCCCTTACCTAAGTAGGGGCGGGGCGGGGCGACCCGGCGGGCTAAGCCCGTTTGACGGCTCTATCTAGAAGAAAACCACGCCAAAGATAAGATAGATGGGATCGTGCAGTATACGCCCGTCCCTGGAGCGTGGAGAGACAGAGAATTGGCCTGTGTTTTAGTTGCATGTCGTTTAACGCCATCGGACAGCGCCACAATCAGAGCGCATTAGCCATGCAAACAAACTCGATCCTGCAAGTTACATATATACTATATATACGCTCACCTCCATCCATCAACCCAATCCCCATCCCACTTGTTTCTATCAATGGCCCCTTTTCTGTACTCCACATCCTGTCCCAGATATCATATAATTGCTCCAGCTCAGAATATATCAGAATTCTTCTTATGAAATAATGAAAAATTCTTCACTTTCTGCTTCTTTCAAGGTTATTACAACCTATAGGAGTGGAGGGTTAATTAGTTGTGCTTAAAAATTGAAGCTTTTTTTTGTTTGGTATGTGAATCTTGACTGTAAAACTTCTTCACTTTCTACCTAGCTGCTTCTTGGAGTGAAAAGACAGAAGGGTTTGCTTAAAAATTGAAGCTTTATTGTTTGGTGTATGAATCTTGAGTGTAGATTGAGCAGAAGGAGATGTGGGGTTCTACTAATTCCGCCGCTATCCCAGACCCAGTGGATAATTATTGTGTGCCACTGAAGATGATGAAAAGTTCAGTGTCTAGAAGCTGGATTTTGTTTGACAAGAGAGGACAGAGCGCTATCCTGGATTTGGATAAGCAGGGATAATGAAACGGGTTCCGATACACACCAGAGATCTTAGAATCCTCGACCCTCTCCTCTCTTATCCCTCTACAATTCTTGGAAGAGAAAAAGTCATTGTTCTCAACTTGGAGGTAGGTAGTGAACTCCATTAATTCCCATCCTTTTTTCTTGTTTCTTTTCAAATTTGCTTCTGAATTTGTGATTCAGTTTTTAATTTGTTCTTTCTCAGCACATTAAAGCAATTATTACAACAGAAGAGGTAATGTATATAATTCTCCATTTCTCCCTTATCCTTGTTTTTGTCTGGTTAATGATTTAGTTTACTGATTGAGGTAGGTATTACTTCGTGACCCACTGGAGGATAATGTTATCCCGATTGTTGAAGAACTGCAAAGAAGGTTGCCTCTGGCTACTGGCCTAGGTGAAGGAGAAGATGATGAACAATCCCAACCTGGGATAAGACCTGATAATGAGCAAACCGGTACAGAACAGTTATTCTAGTTATGCTATATATATATATCTCTATTGGCAAGATTAATGATACATAAAGATTTCTCTTCATAGCTCATATATGAACTCGAATTGAATTGAAGTGATGTTATGTGATGAAATGTAGAGTTTCCCTTCGAATTTCGAGCTCTAGAAGTAGCGTTAGAAGGTATATGTAGCTCTCTCGACACACAAACAAGAGATTTGGAGACTGCTGCCTACCCGGCTTTGGATGAACTGACTGCAAAGGTAACAGATATATACCAAATTTTTTACGATTTTTCTCAGTGCTAATTGACCTGCTAGCTGCAGAAATGTTATCTTTATTATACCTTCAACTCGGTCTTTTCACTAATCGGGCATTCTTGAATTAGTAATCACCCAAGTTTCCGCTGTTTGGTAGGTTAGTTGTCCCTGCTAGGTACTATGTACTGTGTTTAGTGTATGAAACACTCCATCTGTAGCATGATTTCTTATAAAGATTATGTAAATAAATTAAGATAAAGTTCAGTTGATGGAGATTGATAAAGAAACCACTAAATTGGGGGTCCTGCTTTTGTATATAATATATGTAGTCATGTAAAAAGTAGGTAAGACATTAAAGTTGATTTCTTTGTGCAATTTGTCCTGAAGTTTTCAAGTTTCTGCCTGCAATTAAACAGCTACTAGAAAAGGCCAAATGCCGTGGACCCTCGTTGTCATTGAAATGTTATTGCTATCAATCATGTACACATGTGCGAGCCGTTTATTCATTAAAGCTCATAACTTTTGCTAATGGCCCTTTTTACCATCTTATTGGATAAAAAAAATGATTGCTATAGATCTTTTGTTTCAAACAATTGAGGCATGTGCTCTATCTCCACTAAAAGCCTAAGCTGATAGTTGGATTGCACATTAATGGCTATATGCTCAACACAAACAAGTTAAGTGGCAACTGGCAAGACTGCTAATATTGTGGTGATTGTCTGCAAGATGATATGCTGAAAGATGAACTTTGCAGTTCTGGTGTGAACACGAGAAATGGCTGTAATAGGCTTAGTGTATTACTGTCTATATCACTTGCTTTGGTTCTATATGTGATTATAAGAACTGAATATTTGAAGAGCCAACTTTCATTATTTTGCTGGCATATTGGCTCTGAAATCGCCTTTTTTTAAGGATTATTTCTCAAGGTGTATGTGGCAATAATGTGCAGATTAATAGTCGTAATCTTGATCGTGTGCGTAAACTCAAGTGTGCAATGACAAGATTGACTAGTCGGGTCCAGAAAGTACGTCTTTCTTTTTCTTCTAAGTATGCTCAGCAATCCAGCATTTGAAAGCAAAATAGGCACCATTTGCTTTATAATCTCACAGAAAGGATATATATTCACATCTTCCAGGTGAGGGATGAACTCGAGCAGCTTCTTGATGACGACGACGACATGACAGATCTTTACTTATCGAGGAAACTGGCTGCAGCTGTTTCTTCGCCCGTGAGCTGCAACGTGGTTCGTGACTGGTTCCTCGACTCCCCAACTATAAGCTCGAAGTTATCCAGAGCGAGTAGGAAAAGCGTGACAACAAGCCTTGGGGAAACTGATGTTGAGGAACTCGAAATGCTGCTCGAGGTTTAAGTTCTACATAACACAACTACACTTTCCATTTTATATATCTTCACTCGAAACCTATACGATTCTTGATGTGTATCATGCAGGCTTACTTTGTACAAATCGAAAGCACTATGAACAAGTTAACCACGGTATAAACCTCGGTATATAATGCTTGAATTATGGTTTTGAGCCAAAACATGAATATGCATATATAACAAATTTTCCGTTCAATTGAATCAGTATGGCTAGAATATGTCTGATCTTCTTGCTTAATTTGCAGTTGCGAGAATACATTGATGACACAGAGGACTATATTAATATACAGGTATCCACTTGAACAAGTCTGCATTATATTACTGAAGCAAAATATGAAAGATCACTTCATCCAGAATGCAGAATTTTCATATATATATAATATGTTCGTGACGGTTGATGCTTCCTTCCATTGCAGCTAGACAATCATCGGAATCAGCTCATCCAGGTGCCATTCTTCTCAACTAGCTGAGATTTGAACCCATGACCTTTGGTCTGGCTCTAATATCAAATTAAAGCATATGCTTATCTCAATTAAAAGTCTAAACTTATAGTTGGATTACACATTAATGACTATATGCTCAACAATTATAAATTTTCAAGGTGTCCATCAACACGTGTCTATTTGTTTTTGATAAATATTTTCTTGGATTCCCCTAATAAGTGGTGGCCTTGCTGCAGCTGGAGCTGTTCTTGAGCTCAGGCACTGTCTGTTTGACAGTGTACTCAATGGTGGCCGCCATCTTCGGCATGAACATCCCACATCAATGGAATGAGAATCACGGTTATCTTTTCAAATGGGTATGTATATATGCATCCTTAAAACAGCTAGCCGCCATTAACGACAGTGATTTTTCATCTGTTCTGGGATTCCGATGTAACATGATGAAGTTCTGTGCAGGTGTCATCTTCACTTCCATGATTTGTGCTTCCCTCTTCATATCCATAATTGTATACGCTCGACACAGGGCCTGGTGGGATCTTGATATATACATGCATGCATCGATCTCTTTCTGCCGTCAATTATATTCATCTGTGCATAATTCCAGATTACTGTTGTTCTGCATCCGTTTCTTGATTGTACCACTATTTCAGTGTATAATAATTGAAGAAGCAATCATTGAAAATTTAGCCAATCTGATCAGGCGCGTGAAATCCACGTGTTGTAGAACGAGAGAAAACTCATGGTTAGTATGCAAGGGGCCTGTAAATATTCTTATTACTCTCTCTATCCCATTTTGCATGTCTTATTTCCTTTTTAGTTTGTCCTAAAATGTTGTCCTTTTTTCAAAATTGAACATCACCGTCATCTACTTTTTTTCAAATTACTTTTATTTCCAAAAGTGGAAAAGTGAAGGGCATAATTGAAAAATACATAGCATTTACTTTAATTCATTAAAAAGCATGCAAAAAGCAAATGAGACAACCAATTCGGGACGGAGGGAGTATATAATAGTCTTAATCATATAAGAAAGTTAGACCGCAATATGAATATCCCATATAACTGAGAGAGTTTGGATACTAATCAAATTTGTAACTTTTTGTTATAAAAATCATGCTCTACTCATTTAAGGTGGCACTAGTTTGGTCCCTGACTTCTCCAGTAAAGGACAAGACCATCTCCTTCGTTGGAGAAATCGGTGACCGGTATTGCCGGCGGACAAATGCCGGCGACCAAATTAAAAAATAAAATAAAATACACACACATACAAACACAATTGGGAGCTACGTTTATGTTTGACCAATTCTGACATAAAACACATCTCTAAAACATCATTTTCATATTTTTGTCGAAAAAAAGGGAGACACATTTTTTTTGGTGGAAGAATGGGGCCAAAGGCCCCAAGGGAGACACATTTTGATAAATGAATGCATCTCCCTTCACATTTCAGTCTTTTTCTCCATTATTATATATGTGATTTTATACATTTTTTATGATAGTAGTAGTAATACATATAACTAAGTATATTATTTTTAATTGTACTAGACACATTAACACCAATAATAATTGAGTGTGTGTGTCGATAGTGCATACACCAATATTATGTGACAAAGTATCCTGTCAACTAGATAGGTGTAGATTAGTCCATTCGATTCAATGCAAAATGATTATAGTTGTATATCGAATCAGTCCTCTTGAATCTCGATCACAGACTAATCAAGTATTGTATTACAGTTCTGTCTGATCGGAGTGTGAAAACTCTTAGAATTGGAGATTCAGTCTTTTAGAGTAAGTATTGTATAACAATTATTTCACATAGTTTATTTAATCAATTGAATTTTATTGATATGACAAATATCATTAGTTATAAAAAAAGAAGGTTCATTATTTTGTTAGGCGTTGTTCATCATTTCCCACATCATTGTACCTAACGTCGAACCCAGCTAACACGCTTTATCACTCCGGCTGTACTTTTTCCCTCTTCCTTAACTTTGCGTTTGGTTCATTCCCTTCCAACATTTTTATCCCGAAACGACGAGTGTGTTTCACGCCCCCGTCGTTTGGGTGACGCGGCGGATTTATCACTTCCTCAAAAAGAAAAAATAAATAAATATCCGAGTCAGCATAACCCCATCATTGAGCTAACATGCGCCGTCCACGCGCAGGTTCACACTTCCCCTGCCCGTCTCGCAAGTCATTGACCCGGCGCATTATATCTCCGTCCGGAAAATATAAAAAAAGGAGAAATTAAATTAGGTACTGAAAAATGGAGAAAAAATTTTTATAAATTTCGTACAAGATAAAATGGAAGAATTTACTGCATTTGAGTCATGCCATTATGAGCAGACGCCTCTCTCGATTTCGTCTCCAAAGATCCGCAAACGGACAGAGATCATCTCCGGCGCAACCTCCTTCCGCCGCCGACTCACCGGCCGCAATCGATCCAATCCTCAATCCGGATATTCCGAGGTTTTTTCACCTGTGTAGACTCGAATCTATCGCATTTCGTTGTACTGTATTATAATTTCGTGTGTTGTGTTTGAGCGTATAATGTATGTAACGGATGGGGGGAATTTCGGACGTAAATCGCATGTTTCATGTGCTGTTGCTAGCATGCACCGTTTGACTACGTCGAGATTTGACGCCTCTGAGGAGAGAGGGGTTTCGAAGGAACAGTTCGAGAGTGAAGAGCCGAGAGGGCTGATAGAGTAAGGAAGAGAGAGAAAGAGAGAAGGTGAGATGTCGAATCAAGTGGTGAAGGTGAGGAGAGAGACGATTGCGGCATGCATGACATGCCCTCTTTGCAATAAGCTCTTCAGAGACGCGACTACCATTTCGAATGCCTTCATACGTGTGAGCCTCTATTTGTCTCCCTCTATGATTCTCTCCCTTTTACTTCAATTCAATTTTCGTTGAGTTCGTGATTCGATGTTATTTGAATTCGATTTGTCGTTGATTTTCTGGTGAATTGATGTGTGTGCTGTATACGATCTGGGGTTGCTATATTTGCATTGTGTTATCTGGGTTAAACTTTGATTGCCTTTTAGTGGTCTGGATGTTTGGTATCTGTTCACCCGTATTAATTTTTGATGAACTGATGTATTTCAATATGCTTACTTTTGAAGAACTAAAATCTCAGTTTGAAAATATAGGTCAACGAGCTAAATTTTTTAGTTCTTTTATTTTGAGTATTTGTGCAGTAATTTGAATGTCTAATAATTTTATTTTTTTAATGCTTTATTGTTCTTCATTTTGATATGGTTGAAAAATCAAGCTGCAATGAATGCTACATGACTATATTTGAAATTGGTAAGGTTGTCTTGTGGATAGAAATCCTTTGACAGTCCACCTGGTGAAACTTTACCCAGTTTGCAGGAAATGTATATATAAGAAGCTCTCAGATGAGGAGTCGGAATGTTGCCCAATATGCAACATTGACTTGGGTTGTGTCCCAGTGGAGAAACTGAGGTCAGACTCTTTCCATAACTCCTCACCATCTCTTCACTTTCTCTTCTAATTCTTAAACATCAAAATGTATGCTCAATGTAGTCTTGGGATTTTGTCAAGACACGTTTATCTACTGCCAACCATATTTAAATCTAACAGCAATTTGAAATGAATAAGCGGAACTTATGACTCTTAGCATGGTAATATACAAAAAAAATTCAGGGGAGATGCGGATAGGTATTTCTGTGCCTCCGTGGTTTTCAAGTTCTTTCCACCGAGTCACTCTTTTTTAAACTTTGATGTTGATTTGTTTGGATTCCAATAATAACCGAATTTTTGGTGCCCTTGTAGTTTCTTTAGTACAGGAGTTACTGACAATGCAGTGTAGGAGGTAAAAGGAATGACATGATGCCCTTTATGATGATGTGATGAGATGAAATCTATTGATTGGATAAATATAAGAAGCTGAGCTAAGACCATAGTGATCAACTATGATTTTAACACTCTCTTCCACAAAATTTTGTACTGAGATCTTGAATGTGTATGTTGATTTCTCAATTAAAATGGAAAGTTGTGTATAGGGTATAGAAATAGCCACTAAGGAGGAACTTGATAATAGATAGGGTGTATAGTCCTTTTCCTCACTCCATTTGCATCAGTCTTTACTTGACTTTTAATGTCTATTTACCAACATTAGCTCTTCCTCACTACATTTGCATCAGTCTTTACTTGACTTTTAATGTCTATTTACCAACATTAGGGTGTATAGTCCTTTTCCTCACTCCATTTGCATCAGTCTGTACTTGGCTTTTAATGTCTATTTACCAACATTAGCTCTTCCTCCTTTTGCATGCATGTATGCACGTGCTTTTGTTGGTATGAAATTCACATATATGGAATATGATGGTTGGAATTAATCAATTGCTCTTTTTGGTTCCAGGCCAGATCATAATTTGCAAGATGTAAGGGCCAAGGTCTTCCCTTATAAGAGGCAAAAGGTGAAGGCACCTGAAGTTGTGCCTTCAGTTACATTACCAGTGAGGCGAAAGGAGAGATCACTGTCATCATTAGTGGTTAGCACACCCAGGGTATCCGCACAGTCTGGGATGACTGGAAGAAGATCAAAATCTATTGCTAGAAAACCATTACGAGGATCCACTTTTTCTATTGAGAAGCTTATAAACAAAGAGGAGGGCTCTGCTGAAGATCAGCCTGAGAACTCTACGTCACCTGAGACTCTGGACAAAATTCACCCAGAATGTGAGACAGGTAGAATAATGTTGTCTTGATACTTGGCATGTACCGTATTGTGCTTCTTATGTTTATACTTTTTTCATGTTCCTTTTCTAGAATGTTACCAATGCTGAGCCAGATAACCATCCTACACCCGATAAAGAAACAGAAAATGACGCTGAACAGTGGAAAGGGAAAGTCGATATGTGGAGACCATTAAATTGTTTGGTGGAAGCTGCAAATCGAAGTAAATCTTCAAGGTTTATGCCACAGGGTTCTGCTTGTAAAATCAGAACCTTCACATGTTGCCGACATTGATGGTCATGCCCGTAAAACTAAAGTTAAAGAGCATGGACACAAAGTTGAAAGTTCAAGATGAAAAGATTAACAGTGGTCTACTCCTCCAGAATCAGAAAAAACCTAAAAAATTGCGAAGAATTCGAAAGAAGGCACCAACTTTTCGGGACTTTAATATATTCCCTAATGCTGTAATTGATAATGCAAGTGCTAAATTTGAAAGAAGGATTAATCCAATTTGGTTCTCGTTAGTGGCATCTCAAGACCAGTGAGGATCTGCTTTATCTCTATTAATTTATTAATTTTGAATTTTGATTCAGCATTTACATTTACTCATGTTATCTCCTGCTTGTTCTCATATTCTCGAATCATTTGTTCAGGAAGGAGATGCACCCTTGCCTCAGATCTCTGCAAATTACTTGAGAATTAAGTGAGTACCTTTTTATTCTGTCCTTTTCATAGCTAGGTTGGTGATGCTAACTTGACAAATTTATACTCCATTGCAATGCCTGACTTTTGAGGTTTAAACATACATTTTACAGTGATGTTTTTTTTTTTTTTTTTTTTTTTTTTTTTTTTTTTTTTTTTTTTCAGATTAATTTCTTTGACTTTTAGATATTCATTAGAAAGGAAATACCCTTGATCCAATGATCATCAAGTAGATAATTGATTAGGTGCAATCTATATGGTGTTCTAAGATCCCATAAGAGGGTAAATAAAAAGAACTCCAAATGTGTATTATACCCCAGTGCAGCTCTGTGAAGTTGTTTTAGTATTATGTAGGCTGCTCTATAGAGTCTGTACACTCTTGACTCAAATTGTTCTCTTGTAGACAAAATTAGTTTGGTGAGTATCCCACAAAATAGATCTTTTTAAATTTCATTTAACATACTATTTAGATATTACTCTTGTCAGTGTTGTGTTTTGTTACCGAAATCTGCATTGTTTCTTTTCACAGTAGTCAGTGTCTATTGTGGACTATGCTGAAATTTAAACATAGGATCAGTTTCTATTTACTTTTAAATATTCAGCAAAAACAATTCTTGTAATCTATTGTCTCTGCATGCGGAGTATTAGTTTCTTGCTGAAAATCAGCTTTACAGTGTTCCAAAGCTGTAAAATCGGGGTCTGTTTCTGTCAGTTGGGTTCTTAGGCCCAAAATTAGTACAGACCATCACACATCTGATAAGGAAGCTGAATACACTAGAAGGGCAATTAACACCACAGAGAAGATTGTTTTTGGAAAACAAAAACCAAGTATCTCTTGGGTTATCAGCATACTTCTTTAGTGTAGTCTCACATTATCATACTATGTGTTTGAGAGAATTCTAATGCAAAGGGACCATCATCTTACACATTTGTAAAACTATTTACCAATTCCCATAATCTCTTGGGTTATATACTACTTGTTTTAATCTCCAGACAAATTCGAAATGCCTTAAGTAAACTCAGTTTGCTTTTGCATTATATATATTTGAAGTACCATATTTATTACTGTTATCAGTGAGCTGTCACGAATGATATCAGTTCTTGTGCCTTCACTTTCTTGAAAGGGAGGAAAATAATGACAATTAAGTGATTTCTTGTATAAATATGTTCAAGATTTAGATTTCAGTTTCAGTGCTTCCAATTAAGTTGAAGCTGCACAGGATTATAATGAAATACATATAACATGATTAACATCCAGTGAATAAATAATATAGAATAAAAACTGAGGAAGTATTGAAATTGACATCCATTACCCTAAAATGGGGATGAGGGAACCTGGTGACATGCCGACTCTTTTTTTTGGTTGATATGGTATGACTTGAGTGGTTCAAGATGGCTTGTGTGTTTATTTGGTTGTTTTCTGGCAGGGATGGGAGCATTCCAGTTTCTTTCATCCAAAAGTACCTTGTGCGGAAGTTGGACCTCATGAGTGATGATGAGGTATGTCCCTCATCATTTGGTTATTTATTTTTTGGATTTTTGTTAGCAATCATGTTCAATCTGGGAATGTGAAACTCATTGTGATTAGAGGTATCTTTGTTACTCGGTTGAATTTAACAAGGTCTTAGATTCACCAAACTAAAGTAGTAAAATGGGTTGTTTGTTTTCACAATGAATGTATGGGCTTCAGCATCGTCTATACCTCCAATCGCCCATTAGTAGCACGTCTTGAAAAGATCATGTCTTTACTAGGAGACACGAGTACAATAAGTGCCAGATACTATAGTCATCAAATTTTCAGTCTTACACTGTGCTGACAACAACAATTTGATTGATACACAGGTTGAGATTAGATGCATGGGGCAGTCGATAGTCCCAACATTACAGCTGAATAATTTAGTTGATTTGTGGCTCCAAACAGCAAGTTCAGACAGGCTACCAGCGAGGATTGGTACATCAGCAAAAGAGTTCGTGATGGTGTTGGTTTATGGTCGCAGATTCCAGCTTTTGAAGCCATTCATTTTTTTCTTTCTTTTTCCCGCTTTCTCCTGCCGTTTCAACAACGGCAAAGAATTGGTGTTAGCATATCGGTCCGAGAGTTCCGAGTTCCTTCTTCTTGAAGACACTCGAATTTCGTTTTCCTGCTCTCTCTGTTCTTTCAATAATCTTGATTGCGTTTGCACCCAACAAAGTATGGAAATATGGATTGCCTGTTGAACTAGCACAGAGGCGTTTAGGATAGGTTCTCAATGTGTGTTTGTTGTGTTTACTGTGTATGTATGATAAATTGTACCCTATTGACTATTGTACTCTCTAGCTATCATTCTATCAATCTTTAGTGCTACTATTTTGACTGATTTTCCCTACTTTTATTACTTCATATTGTTGGAAGGATATATAGAGTATAACTGTTAATAATTTGCGCAAAACCCAAATTGGGTATTTCAATATGAAATATGATGAAAGCAAGTGTTACAAAAGCTTTTCAAACAAACACTACCCTAGTGGGGCCACTCGAGAGGTGGTACCAAAGAAAGGGTGGGAGCATTGCGCCGCCGGCAGCTTCATCTTCTTCGATGATACAAATCTTCGGTGGCTCTAAACGCCGCGTGCAGGGTAACAACCGCCGCCCCTATCAAAACGGACAGGAAAACGTTGAGCGAAACGCCGGTCATCCCCAAGCTCTACCACCGTGACTACGCTGAGAACGCTCAACACCGCCCTTATCCTCGAACGTCTGATTGAAGATAACCAGCGGCTCTTCACGGAAGAAGTAGAGTAAGAGCCAGGCGACGAAGACGACTAAGAAGACTATCATCGAGACGGGGTGCCAGATGAGGCTGAGGAAGAGTACGAGAAGCATTACGACGGCGTAGTTGACGCGGAAGTAGTATAGGTTCCGTCGGAGCCTCGCCGCGAGATCGGGGAGCGAGAGCGGACGAGAGTACGAAGATAGGTCACCGATGAGCTGCCGCCACGGCCGCAGCGGCGCGAAGCACGACTGCGTCCTGGACTTGGTAGGGCTGAGGATTGGGGAGGCGCCGCTAGCCGGAAATGAGTGGTAACCGCTTTGCATTGCAGATTTGCAGATGAAAACTCGCTTCCGCTCGATGTAACTGAGCAACAAAAGTATCACTGGTTACGGTTGTTAAAGTCTCTGAAGAAACTGGTGGTAGGTGGACGCGAGAGAGGGAAATCAAAGAAACCAAACTAAAACAACAGTTTTACTAATTTTCACATTTTTTTTTAATGTTCTTGAAAAAGGTAAACTATAGTCTACAGTATAGTATATATAAACATGATTATGCAAATTCTTACCATATCCTGTGGGCACCAAAAAGATTACAATGTTATGATATCATTTAAAAAATAATAATAAATACTACAATCTCCGTCCCATTTTATATATCTGATTCGATTAACGAGACTTACTAAAATTATTTTTAATCTATTTTTTATAATATTAAGTTTAAAATTAATATACAAAATTTATATATTTAGAAACTATATTAAAAATACTATTAAACACAAAAAATTAAATTTAAAATTAAGTAAAAATACTAAAGAAAATAAACAAAGAAGAAAGAGTTGTTTGACGAATAAATAATAAGTATGACAGATAAAATTGGATAGATTGAGTATTTTTTTCTACTGATTCAGATAAAAAAAAAAATTGGTAATTTTCTATTTTCCTTCATACTATATGTTTGAACTTTGAACTTTAAATTGCTTTTTTAGGCAATTTCCCATGACTATTTGAGCAAAACACAAAACTCAATGCAAATTTTCTATTGGGCTAGTGAGCAGAAATGGGCTGAACTCGATTGACAAACCTATAAGAAGGGATAGGCCCATTAACTATACAATATTTTAGCCCAATCTGTGACAAAACATTACGTCAACAAAATAAGTCGGCCCACGGACTAGACTTTGGGCTATTGCACGGCCCATCATAGGAGCGGCGGCGGTGAGTTCAGATCGAACGAGAGCGGTTTCTTGACTTTCTTCTCAGTTCTGAGCTGCTTTTCACGCTCACTCGTAACCACACCGACTACCGTCTCCAGTTTATATCCTGTGTACTCCGAACGCGGCGGCGTATCCTCGGCGGCGCTTGGAAACCACGGCGGCGGGAACCACTGCGGGGCGGTTGCTGAGCTGAAGTCTGGACCGATGGGAGCAGGCTCCGCATGCACTGGAGAGAAGCAGGATAGACCGTCGAGGTCGAAGTTAGTTTTCGCCTTGGGACCGCGGAGACTCCTCGCCGCCTCGTCGTAGGCGCGAGCGGCTTCTTCCGCGGTGTCGAAGGTGCCGAGCCACCGCCGTGTCTTCTTCCAAGGATCGCGAATCTCTGCGGCGTATCTTCCCCACGGCCGCTTCCGCACGCCTCGAAAGTGAGACTCCTTCGCTGATCTCCCCGCCGGCGATACTCCCTGAGCGGTTCCTCGTTCGAAATATGTATACCGCCACCTATTAAGTACTAGACAACACGGCAAAACAAGAGATGATAAAAGAAAAGAGATAGAGAGAAGAGAGAGTTAGAGCGGATGGGATTATGGTGTGCATTTATAGACATGAAAAAACTTAGTTCAAGTTATTTTTAATTTAATTTTCTTTAATAAATGTAAATTTAAGTATTATATATATATATACTATATAATATATATAATATATATATATATATTATATATATATATAATATATATAATATAATATAGTAAAAGTATTATTACCACATAAATTAAATTTAAAAATAATTAATATATAAAAAGGAAAAGTTTGTCATAAGGTATGAGAGATAAAATTGAAAAGTGAGTATAAAAAATTTTAAGTTAGTCTGAAAATATGATTTAAAATGTGTGAAATTATTCCAATTCTCGTCAAACCAGGACTAGTGTGAACATATAGATAAACACACAGAAGATATAATAATCCATTTGAAAATCATAATTTGTTAAGCGTCATATATAATATATAATAACAGAATACGAAAACGTGTTCGCGCCTAACGTGAATGCTTAATAACTAAACATATGAATGTTCAATGATTCAAGAAAATAATATACATAGAACAAAAGAAATATATGTTCACAAACAAATAACCCCAAGTAACACACCTACAAACAATACTAACGAACACAAATTAGCTTGTTCATGAAACATTATTAAAACGAACAACTACAAAACATATATTCACAGAACATAAATAATATAAAACGACCACAAACAGATTTGTTCACGATCTCTTAGCAACGATACTTAAATATTCAGATTCTGTTCATTTATAAACCCGAGCTTTAAATTTTATTTGTTAATATTTCATTTACTTAATAAACGAACACTTACAAAACAAACACAAACACAAGTAGTTTTCCTAAAAGCTCTGTCGCTAACACTCCTAGTTGTAAGATAAAGTAATTTTTCGTATCTTAATTTAAACAAAAAAAAAAAAAGTCCCAGTAATATATTATAATATAAGAGACATAGATAATATATACATAGAAATAGAGAAATAACATACTGTCAGTACGCAGAATAGCCGTTACAGATGTAAAAGACAATATCATAAAAGGTGAGATACGACGTAGATAATCCATATTATAATACTATCCATTGCGAAATTTGACCAAATGTGTGCCTCGATTTTTTCATCCTCTTTTTAGTGCGCGATTTGATCCATTTCTTCTACTTCCGTGTTAATTCAAAACTGGCTGTGGGAATCAATTTTGGACTTTATTTGAATATCCATCCATGAACGTTTAATAACTGTAACATTTTTAATTACGTAATTATGCAGTTTTTTTTTAGTGTGCATATAAATGCGATCTAGTCAAATTATGATAATTGATTCATAATAAAATAGCAAGTCTATATATGATAACACCTAGCCACCATTTGGCTAGGTTATTTAACAAATAGTTTTGCACTAAGAGTGAATCATCAATATTATAGTTTTTTTTCTTTAAAGAGTTTTTGCATGTATGATTAATGAAAGATTTACGGGCTCGAGTTGCGCGTCACGCGCAGGCACAATGTCTGCTCTCCTTTTCTTGGTGGGGCTCATAGTATTGACAAAAATCAAGCTCCTTCATGCTGAAATTATTCTTTTACTTTCTCCTCCACTTCAGCAATCTCCCCTCAAAAACCATACTATTAAACCTGATGGATGCCTAATCTTACTACAGAAATTGCAATTACATCTAATTTCGCAAAAGTCAAGCCATTGACAATTCTACTACATTCCTACTAGTTTTCAATCTAATAACCATTTTTTATATGGTTATATATCTTTTTTTTTTTTTCATTGTTTCATCGTAACAACGATCTAATAACTAAAAGTAATGTTATATGTATCTAATTTGTTGGTTAAAATATTATTTTGGTTCTTATGTTATCCACTTTTTTTTTTTAGTTTAACCTATATTTTTTAATGTTAACCTCTGTCCATTTATTTAAAAAAAAAAAAAAAAAAAAAAAAAAAAAAAACACTTGACCCAATCTTTGGTCTCATCATCAATATATATAACCTTGTTACTTTTAAATATAAAAATTTTAAATAATTTATAGGTTCTAGAAAATGCAGTACACTTAGTTCACAAATTAGATTAAGATTGATATTTTCTTTGCTTAGATTTTCACAAATTATTTATCAAAGAAAAATGACATTTTTAGTTCTATAGTTACAAAAAACCCTTTACAATCAAAATGTAAATTATAGTCTTCATCAAGTGCTAATGGCTTCAAACTAGGTAAATCATAATGGCTCCCCAAAGGGGTCCAAACTTAAATTTTATTAATTATAAATCAATTGTTCAATTAATTGCTGTAGTTGTTCTATCATCTTTTATCTTTTTATTTGTTTATATTACTCAATGAATATATCTGAAATTTGATCACCGTGTTTTTTTTCTCTTTGTAATTGTTCTCGCCTCTAAAGTCATTCAATCAACTCAGTGGCAATCTATTTCCTTCTGCCACACAATGTCATTCCAAGCAATATTTATTATTAATTGAAAAAAAGTGGATTATAAATTGGTAGATTGGAAGCACGAGGGAAAAGAGAAGAAAAAGTTCCCATCCCACAGTACACTCGGGGAGAGTCAAATGGGGGTTCAACAGCCTAAGTTCCAACACTAAGTGTGCACTGTCACTCTACTTTTAGCTCTACACAGCTGCCTTCACCACACTTATAATTGCCATCTTTAGCTTCAAACAACGTTATTTTGATCTATGATGTGGACTTGGTCACAATATAAATTATGTAGCTTGGGATAGGTTGGGCCAATACATCCACTTTTTCAATTAAGTGAATCCTGGATGACTACCCGCCTACCTATGAATCTTAGTCTCTCCTAACAGGAATTTTTCCTCATTATATTAACATCAAGACAATTCCTCCTAGGTATTCTTCTTATATGGCTCCTCAGACTCTTTCCGGCCCACACCCAATTTTATTCAAATATATACTGATTCACCAATCCCACTGTTCTAAGATAGATTGCCCATCCGAAAAGGCGGTAAAAACATAGTGGAGTATTTGTTTAAAGCAATGTGAAGGCTCTGACATTACAGGGCGTTTTGGTGGAAAGAAGAATTAATGAGTGAAAAGAAATTATAATTTGGGCCGAACAGCCGAAAGAATAAGGTAGCGAATTCAAATATTCCGTTGTTTGTTAGGCGAGATATAGAATTATTGAATTGGAAGAAAAAGTGGTAATAACAAACTAACAATACGTTGTAATAACAACCAAAATAGTAAAGCTCATTTCATCTTTTTTTTTTCCCACCATCCATTTGAATTGCAATTCATGAGGTTTTAGGGTTTTAGAGGCTTCCTCATGAATTTCATTCAACAAAATGCGCGAATGTATAATTTGACAGAAATGCAAATTTGCAAATCCCTCAACCAAACCAATATAATTCACTTTCTTCATGAATTTAATTTCTTTACAACCAAATTACGCTGTACCAAACAGGCCATTAAAATATTTTTTCAATAAATATTTAGGATTTTGGAATGCAATGTCTACGATTTGACGCGGTGAGTTAAACAAACACGGAAATGGCGGCGAGGGCAGGCACGTGACGCTGAATTCCAGTTTATGCAGACCAGCCGGCAACCTGGGACTCTATTTTTATCTATCTTTGTGACCCTACTTGACGCACTCCCCATGCCGATGCTACTATGCCTATGCCTCCTTAGATTTTGTTTTTTAATAAATCAAGTTTTGATAGTCTAAGAAAAGTAAATCAATTAATCTAATTTCAAATCTCAACCCAAATTTTTATACTTTTATACATAAAATAAAAAGCCCAAAAAAAAAAAAAAAAAGTCAATCCAATTTTCATTCATAGACCAATGCAAGAGACATGCTTCTTTAAATTTGAGAGAATTTAGAGCACCAAAACAGAATAATTATGACATTTCTTATTCCAATCAAATCAAATGAAATTAATTAATGGTTATGCCAGATTAAAATGCAAGTCAATTAATATTACTGATTTGTACTTGAAAATTTATTAAAACTCAAATGGCATGTACATATATGTTAAAGTATAATTATAAAATTAATTTCACATCTTTAATTAGTAAGATTAAATAGCAAACTTCTACGTAACCATTATAGTTTAGCTTTCATAAATTCGATAATTTTTTTTTGTGAATCCTACACTCTAATCAAAAGATCAACATTCAACATCAAAGTACAATAACCATCCAACAGAGCACGAAAGGGCTAAAGTCTTTCCTAAATTCAGATTAGGTAAAATAGCCGAAAAATCACAAATTGCAAAAATGGGAAGGTTCGAATGGCGGCCATGTTATTATAGCATAAGTATATATTGGAGTAAATGCATCTCACTTGGAGAGGGATGAACCGGGAAGAGTGGGTGGCACCAATACCAGGCCTGCCGTGCTTCACAGGCTTATAACTGATGGAGAATTCGGCTAGGTAGTGACCAATCATTTCAGGTTTCACCTCTATCTGATTGAAGGTCTTGCCATTGTAAACACCGATGACACTTCCAATCATTTCTGGAACAATGATCATGTTCCGGAGGTGAGTCTTAACAGGCTCTGGTTTCTCACCAGGTGGTGCCTCGAGTTTCTGGCATGGAGCCACAATATTAGAGATGATTGCTAAAGTAATAGAAGAATGAATATTCAGATAAACAACAAAAGTAACCAAAAATAGGAGTGTCTAATTGTCGGCATTAGTTTGCCACTCTGGGCATCCAAGTGGCCATCTTGCCAAATTTTGGAAGGAAGCATTTAGGCACCTACTAGACACTCTAAATACAATGTAACTAGAGTCTTGCATCAGCATCTCATCTGGAAAAATGGTGTTTTTACTTTCTACAGCATATTGTGCTTTTGTGAAAGGACAGCAGTGGAAAACTGTCAAATCTTCCAGTGCTCATCTCAGTTTCAAGTTAATATTAATCATGTAGCTATATTGCAAAGCTAAACACAGCAAGTGATAGAAAACTATTCGACAAACACCAGTATTGTCAAAGTCTTTGAGATCTAGGTTTGGCTCAGTTATTCTGGCCATAGGAAGGATATTAATAAACTGAGCTAACGATTTGCCTGCTTAATCATGTCTCAAGTATGGCAACACACAAGCCTGTGTTAAATTGTTCCAAGTAAGAGCATGGTTTGATGTTGCTATGATACTACTTTTGTATTTATATTTTTAACAAATAAGCTCCCAACAATGTTATTTTTGAAGCCAGTCAAACTAGGTATCAAAAAAGACTAATGAGATCAAATATCTGATGATTCTGATGGCCATCTCATTTCACTCTCTGCTCTAGATAGCTATTGGTCAGTTATTATGAGATTGCATCATAGACCCTAATATTATTATTATTCTCATATGAATCTAAATCATATAAAGCTTCCACATATAAATCATTGAAAATACTTGGGTAGACAGGTTGAAAATGAAACATGTGGACTATGTGATTCAAATTTGGAAATAAAGGTGTCGATATATATATATATATATATATATAGAATCCGGTTTATATGAGAACCAATCCCCATATCAGAACCCGTGGACAAAATCCAAACCGTCAATCTACAAGATTTGGTGGATAGGAAATCAAGTAAAAAAGGAGCATGGTCATTTTCATAAATATTAGAAACTTTTGAAATTTATAATATTTATGAAAACAACCCCATCATTCTTTTTTTCTCTTTTTCTTTATTTTCAACCTTTAAATCTACTATATCGATAGTTTTGATTTGTCCACATGTTCTCACTTAGGGCATGGTTCTCCATGGGAGCCATATATATATATATATATATATATATATATATAGTAAAAGACTCTAATGTGGTTGAATCTCATTCACATGGTCTACACACATGGACATGGAGCCAGTCCACCACTGTAATTTCCAATATCATCATGTTTGATTGTTTGAAAGATTTCCCATAGATAATTTAGGAGTTTCTATTACAACACACCAAAAAGATGGAACCTGACCACATATAGAATCATCCAAGATTAAGATTAATAGCAATTACTTCCTTACTATATATTATTATCTAAAGCATTGGATGAGTAGAGAGTGGAGATAATTGTCAATGAAATGGAAATAATGTTAAGAGAATCAAAATTGAATTAAGAGAGAGGCTTCCAAATACTATGTGCTTTAAAGAATAGACTGCTAATTCTCTCTTCATGTTATTCCCATTTGAGGAAGGGAAAAATATTTGGTAGGAAATATTATTGCTTTCGAATCATCATAATCATTTGCTTTAATTTCTTTCTCGTCCAAGTAGACAGGATTAACAACTCAATAAATCCATGTCTAGTTTTCTATAACCAGGTCAAAATCAACAAACTAAGAACATAAAACAGGATTGACTTCATCAAGTTCCATTAATGTCATTTCGTTCACTATGTTCAAAACAATGAATTAGAAAGCAATCAAGTGAATGCCAATTTAAAGTGAACAAATATTCAGTTCTAGTATACCTCATAGTGAATTCATGCCAATGAAACAAGTTGTTGAAATTACTGTCCACTACAAAATCATAGGACATAGGTTGGTCATTTTATCATGGATACATCCAATGTAGTTTAATATCCCTATCTGACGCAATAATGTCACCTCATGAACTATTACAAAAATGATAGCTTGCCATGAATTCGTGCTTTTGTTTTTCAAAGGATATATGTGTGAAAGAAGAAATGGGTATAGACAGATTTTATAAATTATACACTTCTCTGCTCATTCTATAAGTGAAACCCAATGGATTGATTGAATGCAACATAAGAATTTTGTGAAATATTTCAACACAAAATTTATAGTATCATTAATGGAAAGGCAAATACTAGCATTTTATATACTCTGTACTAAAAAATAATAATAATAATAAAGTAAGAAATACAGAATTTCCTATTGACTTAGTAAGACTAATTAAAAATCTATGGCAAATCATCCACCATAATTGGATTGACAGAACAATTACACGTAGAAGTGAAACACACTTACTGGTCCATATAGGAACCTCTGGCAATACAAAGTACCACATTCAAGAGATTGTACATCATGATAGCTTGAAAATGCATGGTTTAGCGTGCAGATATACATACACGCATGACACATACACATACATATATAAACATATACTCCTGAAGATCTGTGAATAAATGAAAAGGTTATAGAGAATACATACCGCTTTGCGCAACTTCTTGATGAGAGCCATTGGTTTTCTCTTCAGACCTCGTCGAAACCTATCATTAAATAAATCCACTTATAAATAAACAGAAGTGTAGAACTATACACTGAGAGAAAATCGGTCTGCTCAGAAGAGCACCTCCGGCGAGCACGAGCCACGAAGAGAGTTCTTAACAAGGCTGATCGGGTCGGCATTATCGAGGAGAGCATCCAAATCCCGCCTCTGGATAATGACCACTTGTGTTTAAACGTTTCGTCTTGCTTTCGCTGGCCCGCGCCGTAGCAATACATCCAGCGCCTCAACGTCGCCTGACAATCGCGAGGTTAATCCGTGAAGCTAATCAAGTTACAGTAAACCGGATTTTTGGCAACAAACGCTTGCTATGATCTCACCATGGTAATTTTGCAGATGTGAAGATGAGGCGCGCATCGACGATCGTGTTTCTCCCCCCCGCTCAACACTCCACGTGTACTAGGCGTTTACAAATTTCGGTGCGCGCGGGATTTTGCTAGCTTCAACATTACCGCCGGGACCAAACCGGGGATCGCACGGACCGGCGGTCTGCTACAAGAGCGTATCGGGTTAATTTTTTTACTTTTTAAAAAAAAAGTTTTTGAGCCGCAAATACTACCATTTTGGTCCACGAGTATTAGTAAAATTAGGTTTTTGTTCAATTTTTTATTGCACGACTATTTTATTTTAGTACCAATTTTGTTTTTATTTTTTTTTTTTGTAGTATTTGGTCATCCAGAGCTATTATTTTTAGTTACTAAAATTTATCACGGTCAGTCACGCCTCATTTAAGACATGTTAAAATCTAAAAATTTTAAGGATGTTTTCGTCCTTTTTTTCAACTTAAGATTGTCAATTTAAGGCATAAATAGAATAATTTTGAATCACGAAGCTACTTGCCAATGAAAGCACCATTTTTGGAAAAAATTGATCCTGGGGAGTATGGTACGTACTTTTTACAATCAATAAAACTCGCATAAAATATAACCAATGAATGAACAATAGTAAGGATATATAATTGCCATGATATTTATATAGTGATGAGGTATATATAAGTGTATCACAAGAAGGATTGGTAATATAATAAAAAAACATTTTTGGATCGTGTGATTGAGGGATTTGGCAGTCCTGGCTACAAACTTCGTGAAGAGCATTTACCCCAAGGAGGTGGCGATAACGGCAAAAACCGAACGCCCATCTCGTGCGCTCTCTCCAAAGTTTTCAATTCGGTCTCCAACGTGAAAGCAGCAAAATGACATTAACGCCAAATATTTCAGCATTGCAATGAATTAGTGTCACGCCATATATGGCGCGACACTGTTCATCCATGGCAAATATGAGAGGGTGCCAAATTACATTCCCTTACCCTTTTTTCATTTTTATAATTCTAAATGGTATCCTTATTTATTTATATGTAACATTTTTTATTTTTTTTTTAAATACCTTACTATTTAAAGTTTGTACATACATAAATATAAATCACGTATCATTTTAAAGGAGTCTCATGCCAGACGATAAAGAAAATATTGAATATTGATGTATACATTTAATTAAATTTCCAAATACATCAAACATAACTAGAACATATTAAAAAATAAAAAGTACATAACACATACACCTCACTAAATAATAATAATAATAATAATACCATAATAATATAATTAATAATATAATAAAACTTTCTAGTCCACTCCCACTGTACAAAAATTCAATGTCAATACAAATGTATGATTTTACATCAAAGCTTATATTTTATATTAAACTAAGTAAGGTTAAACTAAATCAATTATATTAAACTATTTAACATTTTGAATTAATTAATTGAGAAAGTAAATTTCATTTTAGTGTATAATTTGGTGTTTTTACTGTGTTTTTGTATTTGGTGGGTAAATGAAGTTGGAGATCAATAAAACTTTAGTGTTGAGAATATTCTTTCTGAATGTGACATTTTGTGGAGAAGATTTGGTGGTTGCTTGGTGTTAAACGATGGGCGGGCAGATGTTTAATACTTGGGCAATTCAACGTAATGTGGTAGGAGTACGTTTAGTACGCGATGATAATTACAAGAAAAGAAGTCCAGACATACCACCATAAGATCCTTAGAAAACGTTTCTCGTCGTGCTTGCACAAGCCAGACGAACATCCTGATGTCCCGCACGTGTGCGAGTAGCCGCGATAAGACCGACCAATCCTTGCTCCAGCTCTTGTCCTCCGAATGAACTAATAAACGCCATACGCCCTGACTTCACCGGAAACCGCCCCCCGAGTTCGTTCCACGCCCCAGCCGCACGAGGATCAATGAGACTAGAATTCCAAACTTGCCCAACTTCGTCCGATGCAGTGGCCCGCGGGCAGACTAAGTCCAACTAAGAAATCCCCCGCCATCTCTATCTCCAAGATCCCGCAGAGAGAATGTTGCCTCTAGTAACTTCCATTGTCCAACCCCTGAGATGGTTCCGAAGCGAATTAATCCTCGGGCCACATATATGTTGGACCTCTATTGCGTCGCTAGTCTTGTAGAACAATCATATAATTTTATGCGCCTCGCTGAACACTGTCAACAGTTCTGGTATACTATTGCGGTGCTTAGCCCAGGAACCAATGCCCATGCTCTCTATATAAGGAACCGCGGTAGTATCCTTTCCACGTCCGAATACCTTAATCTCTAGGTCGAAATGTCTTCATTTACTTCCTCTCAATCGAACATACCATGATGACCCTCTAGAAAGTTCTATCCATGCGCGCGAAGGCCATGCAATTAACGCTCCGTTCACTATGAGCATCTTCATATCGACACCTGGTAGTGAATTTGAAAGATGGGTCAGCCGGTTTCTTACCGCCTACTTGGCTCAATCAGAGTTTCTCACTCTCTATATCTATGGTTCCTATGTATCTTTATATTCCTCCAAGTGCAACATATAACATAACTTGAGAGTCTTATGCACTGCATCACCTTCATATCAGCAGGTGCACTAATTTCTCTAGAACCCAGCTACATCACCTCTAGACTTTCTTCTTTAAAAGTCGGCGTTATGTGATACGCTGCGAACTATATCCCCACTTAACCAGCGGCGTCCCATTCTTTTCCCTCCTGGCTTACTTACTTCACTTTGTTGGCGAATCGTCAACTGTAGTCCACTCGCCAACCTCACTAGGAACCGCCATCAGTACCTTTCAATTCGTATCATTCTATATCTGTTACACACCGAAACCCTATATCGTTTTGTCGAATAAGTCCTTCCAAACTGCTGTATTCCATCGTTCAGCTCGGTCGGATATGCACATGCAAGTTTGGCATCAGTGTAGATTGCCAATGGAATTTTATACGAATGTTTTGCGGGCCATATATAACGACACGCTCCAGCTCTCTATAAGAGATGTTGCTTCCATCCTTCAACGCTGTCCCCTGAGTTCGTCATGCTTCTCTACCCGGAGCTTTCTCTAGCTGCGCATAATACGAGGATCGGCCGAGTATGATTATGGCAGCTAACCGTTCTCCCATGTAAAACAGTATGAGAACACTGCTCCCGGAAGCTTATTCCTGCGAAGAAGGGATCGCCGTATCGTATCAACCGATCTTTGTTCTCACGCGCTGCAAACAGTGAGACCAGTGACCCAGCTTAGCTGCCTCCTGTCAGTATGTTACCGTTACATATCTCACAAGGCAATATCTAAGTGAGTTTGAGATCAGCCCGACAGCCCTAGCCCCCCGCGTGTGTGAGACTTCTATTGCTATCTTCCTGATTGCCTAGTTGAGACAAATGTTCACGGACAAATGAAAAGCATGTATA
This sequence comes from Ipomoea purpurea, assembly GCA_009835305.1. Lineage (NCBI taxonomy): Eukaryota > Viridiplantae > Streptophyta > Magnoliopsida > Solanales > Convolvulaceae > Ipomoea > Ipomoea purpurea. The sequence goes on from VALG01003104.1 coordinate 85,063, forward strand.
CACCTGCACAGTCGACTCTGTAAATTGGTTATGGTCTCGTCACCAGACGACCGCTCCCAACGTCTGTTGGTCTACCAGGACGCTCACTCATAAGACGGTCCGACAAAGGAACATATTTCATTTGCAAAACGGATCGAGATCGAACCATAAAAACATATACTTGGATCTCCTCGAGGATCCACACAAAATTGCGCTCGATACATTCCGACTGACAAGGCCTATCATGCAGCCTTTAGAGAACAATTAGTGTGAGCGACGAAGTCTCCCACACACAAACAGCTAGAGAATGCTTGGGCACCAAACAGCATCTGCGCGCGTGAAGGCAGCCAAATTCGTTAAATACTCCACCAAATTATTTCGCGCGAAGGGTCGAGAAATTGGTTGCCCCTCCACGGCGTTTCTCTCGTTCCATCTAAGAGACTTATGTACAGCATCTGACCTATATTCACAGGAATATGAGGAGATACAATAATCAAATGATTCATATAAGTGTATATAGTGTTGGTATGCGCGGACGAATGTTATGTATATAAACCGCCACATATATTTTAGAAACACAGAATCTCTAATAAGAGTATCCACGAGAGTCTGTCGTTAGCCTCGGGTATCCAGCTTGTATGCAATTAGGAGATAAAGTTCCCTTTTTCCCTTGGTTGTCCCGCGTGGAGTCGTGCGTAACTTAATGAGCAGTATGAGATATATATAGATTCAACAAAAGCACATTGTTATCCTTATCGATGTCTGCAACACCGACAAATATGAGAAAACTTATAACAAGCCCAGTAATCAACTTGAACGAGAGATCGAACGTATATTCGAAAGCCGTAGTATATATATGGGTAATTATCTTTCGGTCTTATACAAACTTAATAACTGGCATTTTGCTTTACTCAGGCCTGAGTGCACCAATTTAATAACTAAATTCATTGCGGAGACACTAAAAGCGGGGGATGTGTTCGGATTTAGAAAAATGCTTACGGATGGCATCCCATTGCGAATGCTTGCGGATCGACTTGGAAGACAATTGAAAGTGACTTACAGCACTATCCCGAGCGATCCATTAAGTGCCCTCGAACCGGCCGGTCTTATTAGCACCAACATAGGTTAAAAATGTTATCCCCAGTGACTTCCATGTTGCTGATAGAAAAGCCTGCAGGTTATCGTCTGCCGGACTTTAAACGACTTCATACAAATATATACCTCCTTGATATCTTTTCACCTTCCTCTATAAAACACTGCTTCCAAAAATTCAACTTGAGGAATGTCTATGAGTACTTGGAAAATACTTTGGCTAACGTTTAAGAGCGTTCGTTCCTCAATACCTCCTCTCAGTTGAGAGATTAGTGCTCAGAGAAGAATCAGCAATTGATAATAAAAATCCTTACATATAGTTTATTTTAATTATCTTTATGTTGGAAAAAGTTTAACAAGGTAAAAAACCACTGCTCCCAGATCTGCACACAGAATGTGGAATCACGTCGGCGCGAGGAGTGGATTATAAATTGGGTCACCTGACTATTGAAAATAATGGAGATAGAAACTGAATTTGAATCGTACTATGTCATCAACTCAATTAATCTGCTCCGATCTCCCAACAGTACTGCAGCGTGGTTATATGAACTTATAACCTACCTCTCCGATCCTTAAATCTCTAAAATACCATTTCATAGACGTCTTATATAACCACAGATTCTATATTCTTCTACATTACGGTACATGCGCGTAAGATAAAAACCAAAGTACCTCAGGTATACAATATATCCAATCTTCGCATACAAGCTATGGCAAAAATGTAATCTAAAAACTAATGAAGCCAGTATAATCAGACTATATCTTGCTCAGAAATCCCGGCGCTCAAAATGATTTAGCTATCCAAGTATGAATTATGCGTCTAATATGTCTTCAAATTACAACCAATTACACCTTTACACTGTTCCAATACTTTGTTAAGCCCAATTCTATGCTATCTAGCCAGTAGTATTATCTGTTCTAATATAGCACGTTATCTATCTCCCGTCTCCCACACTCTTACACCTCGGCACAATCTTGGTGTTATAGTTTCCACACAGCCTGATAAATTTGAATTACATATGTATCACTCATATAGTTGTATATTACGTTCGAGTTGCCTCCTCTATGAAGTATGAATAGACATAACCATGGAAAGCGTAGTCTATTAAACAGAAAACCAAACCACACAGAGAAGCAAGGAGATTGATCCAACAGAAATCGAGAACCGCTAAGCAAGGCGCCCAGTTCCTATCCAAACACACTTGAAGACAATCAAGCATTAATAAACTCATATAAGCCAATCGGTTAAACCAAAATATCAGAAAGCCTTCCTCCAACATTATAGGCTATCTAACTTCATGTTATCCATCCATCGCTTTGATCCTTAAGTTCAGCTGCTGCTAGGCCCGTTAAAGCCCTCATGCTAATTGAGAAGTGACCCATCCGTCTCTGAATCCTATTTTGTTTCAAATGTGAGTTCTCGAATCTTTCGTATAGCCCAAGATTGATCAGAGTGTGTTGTAGTGTATACTATTAGTATTTAGCAATACGTTTTCTCTCTACGGTTCTGTTTTAAAACGCATCTGCATTACTTAAAGATGCCCATAACTCACAACAATTCGCTAAAAGTGTTACCGTTCAAAGTAACCACTTCTGAAGTTCTTGAGATACTTGACCGAAAAAAATGTGACACCTAGTAAACGTCTATATAGCGTACATCAATGGCTTAAGTCATCTCTCTCTCTGCTAGCACAGATAAACGACATAACCTCGCTATAGGACCCCTATCACACACAGGTATTGATTGCCAAACAGCACTAAGTGGCGTCTCTATGGGAATCCCTGCTCCCAAAAACTGTAGTATGCAGAATCATACAATATTGTAAGATGGGTCGTGGACAAAAATGCATATGTATTTGGTACGTCTATCCAAAGAACCCAGATAAACCCACACTGAAGCCCATCAAGTTCTTAACGCGGAGCGCCCAATCGAAAATCCCAGAGCTTGCGCAAATTTTTGTTAAGCTTGGTCCCCCGACACTTTATATGGGCTCAAAAAGTCCTAGGATGTTTGATGGCTGTAGACTGTAACAGGTGTATTTAAGCACGGTGGATACGCTCGGTACCTCCAATCTACACCCCTTAGGCAATTCCAAAATAAGAAAATCGCATAACAAAATTTTAAAAATAGAAGAAGAGAGAATCAAACAAAACGCCAACAAGAAGGTAAACATCCAAACCAGAAATTAAAAAGGCGCAGAAAAAACTAATTAATCAATGGCCCAAAGCGGCTCATAATCCTCATCTATCCGCTGGATTGCCTTCACTTCCAATGTATACTGCATCCCCTCGTTATATCTAAAGCAGTCCGACGGTCAGCGTGGCGTTCTTCTAGAAGTTTCTCAAATGGGCGAGTAAGTCGCCGCCTCTTCCCCGACCACCACACGTGCAGGCACGTGGATAACAAGACCGCCTATGCTCACCTTCTGACGACTGTATTGCTCGTCCCTTCGTAAGTACGCTTCGTATCCGATCCATCCCCTCCTCACCCGCCCCCTATATGAATATACCCGTCTTACGTGCAGCACCCTTTGATAAGCCCTACATATGACAACATCACCACGTTCCCGTGCTGCGCCCGATCCATGCCCGGCTTCGTGGCTGCGTAGGGAATGCAATTTTTAATAACCCATGCCCTACATCCAATGTTATAACTGCAACCCCAATCGTGTAATAAAAAAATCAACCAACCCCAGATGATAATGTATATCTGACATCTCTTTACCAGCATATTCCGACAAACTCCAAAATACCACTCACAGACTCAAAAAAAGTAATATTCACAATCAATTGACTTCCGATCCTATCCCCCTACACAAGCATACTCGCGTGTTATCTTTTCCGACGCACAGTGTGTGTGTTTACTCTCCACCTAATGGTGATGATCGTATTTTTGGTGATGCAGGCGAGGCTCTCTTCTACTCTGCTTGTACCGTTCCCCCTGTCCTGATCTTCCCTACGTTAAACTAGACTGTCCGCCGTCCTGACCTCCAGCTATATTCAGTGTGAGACGCAGAGCCCCGGAACGACCCCACCTCGGTTAAGCCAACAGCGACGCACGGTTCTTTATACTGCTGCCTCTGCACTTGCCCATGGAATCCGCTACGGATGCGATGCACTGCTCCTTCCCATCCGCGGCTTCCTACACATTGTTTTCTCAAACTGCCTTCCCCCAGGGCTCTTCCCTTACGCCCCGGAGCGATCATCCATTTCCCAAACGTTCAGCCCAACAATGACTCCTAATGCAACGTCCCCTATTCTCAGCGTTACCTTCTTTTCTTGCTTATCCGGTATATCTCCATGATCTTAGGCACGATTTGTATCGTTTTTGGGGCATGTCTCCTGTGATTGTCCATTAATTATTAATTTCCGCATAGTGAGAGAAGCGACACTAAGTGAATGCTCTATCGTTACGCGCACCGACTCCACCCTATACGGTATATTAAATTACTACAATATTACAATTATATAAATAATTTTTAGAAGATAATGAATATGAAACATCAGTATATTGTATGATTGTCGCTTCGTATATCTATAAAATTCCTTCTATTATTAAGTATGTTAAGTACAACTCATATTTAATCGCGGAATTTATGCGAATACATCTCTCTCTGCTCTAATCATTCTGTACACAGTTTAACTCTGTGAGTTGTGTGTAATTTTTTTGTTTCCTATATCAGGGTGAACTTATTGACTTTTAATTCTTTCCTCGACAATTCGTTGCATTGATTTAATTCATATCCCCGAGCTCTTCTCCATATATAAGAGATAAAAAAACAAGTTAATCAATCATCAATTAAATTACTCAGCAGTTGTAAAGCACGAGAAAATTACTAATTAAACACCCACAACTACAAAAATTTTTTCTCTATAAATAAAATGTGTGCGG
>VALG01003105.1:0-12373 GCA_009835305.1 Ipomoea purpurea
CCACTGCTTCCAGGTAATGCTTAAGTATAATTTACGTCTTAACCCCAAGAAATGTGCCTTTGCCGTGCAAGGGGGAAGTTATTTGGGATACATGGTGACCAAGATAGGCATTGAGCCCAACCCAGAGAAGGTCAGGCTATAATGGATTGCAGCCTCCCAGCACCGTTAAGGATCTACAACGATGACAGTCGATTGCCGCCCTGAGCCGCTTCCTAAGTAAGTCGCAGACAAGACAGTGCCCTTTTTCGAGGCCATGAAGAGAAGAAGGCTCGGACCCCGAGTGCCAACAACCTTTGAAGTGCTGAAAGATACCTTCCAACATCAAGTATTGTCCACCCCCCCCCCCAGGTCGGTGAGCCTTTGTTCTTATACCTGACGATATCCCCCAAGTCTGTGAGCTCGGTGTTTGTCCGAGAGGAAGAATGAACTCAGCACCCGGTATATTATGTGAGTGTTCCCTGAAATCGGCTGAAACTCGTACAACGCCTCTGAAGAAAATAGTTTATGCCTTGGTGATCACGGTGCGAAAATTAGCACCCTACTTCCAGGCCCACACCGTCCAAGTCCTGACAGACAAACCTCTGGAGGATGTCGAAATCTCACATCGTCCGGTCACGGTGAAATGTGCAGTAGAGCTGACCCAATACGAATTGAGTACAGCCTCGCCCTTCGATTAAGGGGCAGACCCTGGCGACGTCCTTGGTCGAGTGCACTGCAGGAGAAGACGACAAAGATGTAGTCCGGAGGATGGCCCCGACGAATGGTGGGAGATGCACGCAGACGGAGCGGCGAGTCGCCAACCTGTGGCGACGGAGTCATGTTGTCACACTCGAGGGATTCAGGCTCTTACTACTCTCTGAGTATCTATTTTGACGTCTAATAATGAGGCTGAGTATGAGGCAGTATTGGGAGGTCTACGATTGCCAGACATAGGGACGAACCGCCTGCGGATCAAGATTGACTCGCGCCTGGTGTGGACAAGTGTCCGAACCTCCGCAGTAAACTCCGAATGGCCCAATAACATGGAAAAGACAACGAAGCTATTAAAGGATTCCGGTGCCTACGAGTCATAGTATATTTCGAGAGGCAACCACGGAGGCGGACATACTATCAAAAATCCCCTGGAGGCGTGCGGATCAGCTGTAAAAATATCAAAGAGGAAATTGCTTCGACCCAGCATAGAGGAACAACCACGGAGATTCAAAAAGTGGCACCAGGAATGGGATCGTGAGAAGAACCCTAAACGTTCTGGATAGAGGACATCCGTCGCTACAAAGAAAGGAGACTCCCAGACGACCCCGGGGTCACCGCAAGGCTCCATCGTTCGAATTATAGATGGCAGTTGTATAAGTGATCGTTTGGGGGTCTCTCTCAGATGCCACTCAGAACGGAGCGAAGAAAATAATGGACGAAGCTCACCGAGAATATGCGCGGCCCACCAAGGTGCTAACACTCTCGCCCGGAGCTAGTCGTTCAAGGCTACTACTGGCCCACCATGATGAGGGATTGGATTGAGTGGATAGCCAAATGCGTAGTATGTCAAGCATTCGCCCGAAAGGATACTCGGCCACCTACCTTTTACACGCCGGTCACCACGGCCATCCCCTTCGCGAAATGGGGTATCGACCTGCTGGGTCCTCTACCAGTCGCCCGAGGCGTCTGAAGTTTTGCGTGGTGGCCATCGATTACTCACCAAGTGGATTGAAGGCGAGCCACTGCCACCATCACGGTATTCAATGTCGGCGTTTTCTGTGGAAGAAGGTGATTTTCGTTTTGGATTACTTGAACATATAGTTAGGCGACAATGATCGACAGTTCGACTACCGACCCTTAGCCGATTTTTGCCGACGACATAGCATACGAACACACTAAAGGTCGGTCGCCTACCCCCAGGCCAACGGGCAGGTCGAGAATGCAAATCGCACGATCGTGGACAGAATCTGAAAAATTGGAAGACGTCGGAGGAAACTGGGCGGACGAGCTTGACCAAGTCCTATGGGCATATCGAACTACCCAAAGGCGGGCGACCGCGAGAGCCCGTTCTCTCTAGCATACAGCTTCGAAGCCAAGATACCAGTGGAGGTCGTCGAGCCCCACCCACCGAGTCCGCAATTATTCGGACGAGGGAAACGAGGAGAGCCTGAGGATTGAAAAGAACTTCTTAGAAGAACGAAGGAGGTCGCGCATGCCGCGTGGTGGAGTATCAGCAGACTGTGAAGAGATACCGAGATCGGCGGATTGCCCACGAACCTTCCAAGTGGCGACCTCGTGCTGCGAGACTGACAGGATAGTCAACCCACGAGAGGAGGAAGATCACGGCCAAGTGGGAAGGACCTTATCGCATTGCCGTTGTGGTCCAAGCCGGCAAGTACAAGTTGGAGACATTATAAGGGAAGCTCGTCGACCGGATTTGGAATGTAATCCACTTGAAGAAAGTCTATCAGTGAAAGGTTAGCCTCGTGTATTCACTTAGAGTTCGACTCTGAATAAAATACCTATTGCTTTCTGCATCTTGGAGACAGTTTCTGAGTAAGAAAAAGCCTAAAGGGTCGCCTCGACTGAGGGACTCGGCGAGAAGAGATAGGAAACAAGGGCACTGACCCTTAGACGTTTCCAAGAAAAAGCCTACAAGAGTCACCTCGATTGAGGAACTCGGCGAGAAAATAAAGAAACGACGGGGCACTGACCCTAAATAGTTTGTGAGTTTAAAAAAAGCCTAAAGGGTCGCCTCGACTGAGGGACTCGGTGAGAAGAGATAAGAAACAAGGGCCTGACCCTTACACGTTTCCGAGAAAAAACCTACAGGAGTCGCCTCGACTGAGGGACTCGGCGAGAAAATAAAGAAACGACGGGGCACTTACCCTAAACAGTTTCTGAGTAAGAAAAAACCTAAAGGAGTCGCCTCGACTGAGGGACTCGGCGAGAAGAGATAGAAAACAAGGGCACTGACCCTTAGACGTTTCCGAGAAAAAGCCTACAAGAGTCGCCTCGACTGAGGGACTCAGCGAGAAAATAAAGAAACGACGGGTCACTGACCCTAAATAGCTTCTGAGTAAGAAATAGCCTAAAGGTCGCCTCGACTGAGGGACTCGGCGAGAAGAAATAGGAAACAAGGGCACTGACCCTTAGACGTTTCCGGGAAAAACCTACAGGAGTCGCCTCGACTGAGCGACTCGGCGAGAAAATAAAGAAACGACGGGGCACTGACCCTAAACAGTTTCTGAGTAAGAAAAAGCCTAAAGGGTCGCCTCGACTGAGGGACTCGGCGAGAAGAGATAAGAAATAAGGGCACCGACCCTTAGACGTTTCCGAGAAAAAGACTACAGGAGTCGCCTCGACTGAGGAATCGGCGAGTTAGAAGGCAGAAAGAAGGCCAAGATATTAACCCTCAAAACCTTTTTCGAAGATAAATGTACTAAGAGTCGCCTTGATGTAAGGACTCGACAAAGGAAGCGCATAAACAGGAATCACATAGGTTAAAAAGAAAAGGTGCAAGAAGAGTTCCAAAAGAAGTTTTTATTTCATAAAAAGTCCGAAGGGAGGACTAGCCCTTACAAAAGTTCATAAAAAGAAAAAAAAAATGGGCCTAGACTACTGGGGAAGGTACATCAGCGTCGACCTCCTCGACTCGCTCCTCTGCCGATGTTCCAGCTGGAGGAGTAGGCGAAGGGTCTTCCTCCGGAGGCAGCGGCTCAGTCGACGCAACCGGACTCACCACAGGTCCGTCAGTCCCCGGCAGCGGATCTAGTACCGGCTTGAGACCCCAACTCTCCGGGGTAAAGGTCGGGTCATGAGCCAGCAGAAGGGCATGGATTTCCAGCTCTACTTTGCGGTTAGCCCAGGCGGTAGTCACGCTCTCCGAGGTCCAGCAGGTACTCGTCTCCTTCTGGAGTCGCCAGCCACTCCTTTGCCAGCACCTCCTGATGGCTTGCAACCGCCGACTTCACATCCGCTTCGAAGGCAGCCGACTTCTTATAGTCTGCGACGGCAGCAACGGACCTGTCTCGCTCCGTCTCCCATTGGCGAGTGACCCTTAAGAGTTCGTCGGTGTAGACCTCCCTCGCCTTAGCGTAGACAGTTTGTTCTTCTTAGCGAGCCTCCCCCGACTAACGCAGGCGAGTGCCGAGGGAATGGATGGTAGCCCTAAGTGCCCGCATCCGTTTCCTCAACTCCAGTTGGAAAGTGAGGTTCTGGAAAAGGAAAAAATATCAGCAACAGTTCAAGATAAAGAATGGAAATCAGAGGGGAAAACCGATGGATGGTTACCCGGTAGGACTGGCGCAAGGAAGCCTCCAGGATGTACTCATCCTGCATCTGACTCGCCGTCTCCAGATCATTGGGGAGAAGAACGTGTTCGGCCCAGTTCTGGGCCAAGTAGCTGCCCTGGGGTTGGAGCTTCAACTTCTTCCGAGCTCGTGGAGTCGGAGTCGTAGGGACCTGCACAAAAAATTGAAAGGGTCAGTAGACGGACAAAGTAAAAATGCCAAAAAAAAGAGAAGTTATGGAAGGATACCTGTGGTGGCCGCCCCAGCAGGCAAGAGGCCCCATTTCGCCATGGCCCGCACTCGAGACCAATACTTGGCAGAATATGGCCCAATTCCCTTCAAGAACTAGGCGCCCTGTATCGCGTCTTAGGTGAAGACAGCGCGCCGGGAGCAGGGTTTGGAGAGAGCAGCCGGCCACATGGTGGGAAGGTAAAGGTAGAAAAGGAAGGACGAACAAAGAAAAATAGGGCTTCTAGTCCTTTATGGAATCTGGAAGACCCTCAAAGAGTTGGCGCCCAGAACGGGCGGAGACTTGGACGAACCTTGGGTATTGGCCAACCTTGTTCACTGTGAACAAGCACCTGAAGAGATCCAGGTCGGGCTCGCAAAGCCACCAGTGACACAAGAGTGACAAAACAGTGAGAAGACGGTGTGAGTTGGCTACCAGCTGACTTGGGACCAAATTGTAATGGCGAAAGAAGAAAGAAAGAAATGGAGAGGGTGGCACTCGGAAGCCAAAGGCCACCGAATGCAGATGAATGCCGACGCAACCCTCCGGCGGGTCGTAAATCGACCGACCTTCCGATGGAAGGACGGTAGCCGATGGGCTAAGAAGGAAACGGGCCATATTGAGGTCCGCCTAGGAGATTAACGACGAGACCCCGCCGGCTAGGATATGGGATTGAACTTGCCCCTCGGCCGTTGGGAACTGACGAGAAGAGCCGCCACTGTCGTGAGAGGGGCCGGGCTCAAAGGAATAACCGCCCCCGAAGAAGAGGGGGCCGGCTAAGATGAAGACGCCGATGGAGGACCAGACGGAATCTCCATACGGCGGGGTGGAGTAGAAGAAGACGAAGTTGAGGAGGAGGAAGTGGAAGTAGAAGATCCCGCCGAGCGACGGGAAGAAGAAGAAGTGGAAGAAGAAGACATAGTCACCAACCTGGAGAGTCTCCGGCGAAGGGAAAAAAAAGGCGAGAGTTGAGCTTGATTTGGGGATTTTTTGCAGAGTTTCTGGGTGAAGTGCGTAGAAGAAGGAGGCGAGAGTATTTAAACATGAGAGAATCCCAAGAGGTTGCCACGTGTCAAGCGTCTACTGGAGAATAGAGAAGGTCGATAGGATGTAATGGGACAGCTACAATTAATTCCCTCGAAAGGCGGAACGACGGTTGAGCCTAGGGTTGGCCTAAGACGGTACGTGTGTAAACCCTAGGCCTAGGATGAGTTGAAGTGACCCGGCTTGCTGACATAAGGCCCATCCTAGGCCACGACCTCTGGGCTGCCTGGGTACAGGTCAAGTCATCTCAAGAGTGATAGCTGGGCCAGGCCCATCAGTCGGTATGAACAGCTCTAGGTGAGTAAAAGACTAGGCCGAGTCCATCGATCGACGTAGGAGTCGACTCTGACCTCATGTCGTAACAAAAATAAAAATAGAGTCGACTAAAAGCGTAGTTTGGTGATAGTATCAATCAAGTAAGGAATGAAGCGAAACAGTTTATTGAACATGGACGGATAAGGCCTACGTCTCGGCCAAGTTACAAGATAAAAGAAAAGACAGATCATGGGTCAGCTTTCTCTTCCGCTGAACTAACATGGGGCAGACCCTCTAGGAACAGCTGAGGGCGGAAAGGAGGCGGAGCCGGATCCAGATCCGGTTCCGGCACGTCGTCCAAGTAAACTGCCGGCTTCCCATCATCGATCATTTGGAGGGGCCTCTCAAGGGCGCTAGGAGACATGGCCACCCCAAAAAAGAGGAGGAACCTCCCATGCTTCCTTGTCCAGCGCTGGCTCCTCCACTATCGGCTCCACTCGCCGCTCAGTCGAGTCCACAGGGACTAAGTCCAACATGTCCGATAGCACCACAATGGGATCTGAGGTACAGTCGCTCACCAAGCGGCCACCATTGGCCAGCCTCTGTTGCCTTAGCTTTTCCAGTCGAGCATGCTCCTTCTGGCGGATGGAGAAACGACGATCGCCGATTCGATAACTCATGATCAGAGTTGCTGGAGTGAAGAATTGGGAAGAACACGAAGGGAAAGGAGCCCCTTTATATAGCTTAAAAGGTGGCAAATATCCAGGCGAAAATCACGAAAGGAAATCGTAACTGCCATCCTCGGACAGGATTGGACAATATTCAGGAATCTCTGTTAGAGAAGGGTTCCATCGAATCCGCTTGGGAAGAACAAGATTCGCACTTTAACTGGAAAAGTAAGATCTTCCAGGGATACTAGGAGATTACGATTGCCAGACATCGGGATAAGACACCAAGCCGACTCAGAGATCGGTCGACTGGTGAAACAAGTCGAGTGCAAAAAGAAAGATTTCGAAAGAGTGAAATTACGTGGTTTATTATTATTCAAGGGAGCGGTACATCAAAAAGGAACTTATTACATCGATAAATAAATATATATAAATGTTCCTTTTGCAGCTCTCCCTTGAAGACAGAGATGAAAGTGATGGGGTGTGGACCCGGCCCAAGAGGAGGCCCTAGAAGAATGAAGAGACCCAAGAAGAATAGAGAAAGTCCAAGAAGGATGAAGAAACCCAAAGGAAAATAAAGAAGCCCAAGAAGAATAAAATACGGCCCAAAGAGGGGGAGTCCGATAAAGTAACAAGGCCCGGAAGAGACTCGGACCGACTCCAAGGGTCGGTCCGAGCCCAAGGTTGGGACGAGGACTCGGCCAGATCTGCAAAGAACCGTTGGGCGGCATTTATGGCAGCTTTGAAGAGCCTAGTCAAGGAGCCGTTGGGAGGCCCAATAACGGCAGCCCAACGGCCCTCCGACATAATTGACACTTAAGGCCCCTTAATGTATTTTAAAACCAAATTAAAGGAGGGCCTACTATATAAAGGCCCCTCCGAAAGTGTAATACAGGCGAGTCCATGCCAAGAGAATATAGAAACACCTTTTGCTACCACTATTCCTTCCTTTTCTATTTTTCTAGTTTTGTTGAAAGGTGAATCCACCAACCAAGGTTGTGTTGGACCACCCTGGGCCCAAAAACCCTAAAACCAATAGAAAGCTTTGATGATGGACCCCAAGTGGGCTAAAAGCAAAGGCTTCCAAGAACTTTGAAATCCATAGTGAATGTGAAGAGTTGGTGAATTCTGTGCACGAAAACAATAGGGATAGATGCCAAGATGATGAATTCATGGAGCGATGCAAGAGAATAGTGTTAGAGGAACACATCAACAGATTTTTTTCATATTTATCGAAAACAAAATATTGTTGCTAACAAGCTTGCTGCGTTGGCGCTTTCAGGGAGTGTGGAGTGGAAGGAATTTGAGGTGTCATTGCTGGGCTGTTCTAGCTTTGTTTATGACGGGAAATTTTATTTGCACCACCCAATTTGTTATTTATATCATCTTTTGATCAAAAGTGGACATAAAGTATCTTTAAATTGTAAAAAGGTGAAACTTTCAATAATTATATATAGGTGGTGTAAATAGCCAAATGGGGGTTCATTTTGCTATTTGCACAACCATGGTCAAACCTCATTTATGAGGTGTAATTAATATTTTTTTAACTCAAAATTTAATTTAATTAAAACATTAAATTAAAAAAAAAAAAAAAGATGAACCCATTTTTTTACATTAAATTAAAAACTCATTTACTGTTTTGTTTTTATTTTAATGCCTAATTATTTGTGCAATATTTTTTTTTTAATTTTAAATTTTAATATTTTTTTTAAGTTTCTATTTTCAATACATGTTTTTTTTTTGTTCAATACATGTTTTGTTTTAAGTTTTTATTTTCAACACTTATTTTTGTTTATGGTTTAATTTTTAAATAAAAAGAAATAATAATTAATTTTGTTATTTTAATATTCTTTATAACTCAAATTTATTGTATACATATTTTATCTTTTTTTATAAAAATATAATAAATTAAATTTGAATGGCTAAAAATTGTAAAAACACATTAACATCATAGTAAAAAATAAAAACATATTTAATCCAATTTCAATCGGATATAACATTTTCCTGAGTTCAATTAGAGTGTACATGCTCATTGTAATTTTCAATCTGATTCATATATGGAGTAATCTATGCATTTGCACAATCATATCTAAAATAAGCTCATTGTAGAGCAATAGTAGGCATTGGGTACCCTCCTGTCAATGTTACCTTAACATAATGATTATTATTAGCGTAAACAAGGGCAATTGCTACATGCTCGTACCAAGTGGTGGGCTAGATATGAGTGGTAAATATGTTGTAATGCCAGCCATACTCAAAACATGTACACCCATCTCCAGCATAGTCATCCTGCTCAATTGGTGCACACTGATCTTGTGCAAAAAAATTCAACGTGTTATAGACATTATACCATCCTTGAGTTCCAAACATATTGGTATATTCCATCTTGTGAGACTCTAGTTCTTCGATTAAATTGGATCAAATTTTGAACCATTCGTCCTCCTTAAAACCGAGAAAGAGAGCTACTGCTTGAAATCCACAATTTCCGTCAGATCTCACATCTTGCACTTGCATGATGAAAGGATGGAATATAACCGGAAGTTGATGAATATATGGATGGTAAAAATGTATATCACATGAAGTTGATGCAACTGAACAACTATTCCAAGCTAGTTCTTGAAACTGAATATTATTTGGCTCGGCTTGAGTTTTTATGAGAGATAGAGTTCTTATGAGAGATTTGTTTTTTGAAGTGGGATGCCCACAAACATTTATTTGCACGGCTGGCTCACGGAACGAAGTTGTAGATGGCGCGCGATCAACTCCCTCAACTTTCTCAATATGCTGAATTTACCAGTTCTTGATTGTTTCTTGAACTGATCCTTAAACATATGAAGCTCATGCTCAACACCAAAATCCTCATTGGTTAGATAGATGGAAGATGATAAGTCAAGCCTCCTCCAAAATATATCAATCGAATCAAGTGGAAAATTATCAATCGAATCAAGTGGGATATACTTATCATTGTTAAAATATGTTGCCTGCTCGTGTGCACATGGAATCCACAACTTGTTCGCAATCGACATCCACAATTTTCAAAGCGAACCCGCCAGCTTTTACCTCTCAAACTCATTAACAATGAGATTCAGTACATATTCTCTGCCGCACAAATTACCCGTAGTTTCATCTCACAAATATCAATATTGACTAAAAAAATATTTATTGAATATTTTTTATTTAATGTTTTAATTAATTAAATTTTGAATTAAAAAATTATTAATTACACTTCATAGATGAGGTTTGATCAAAGTAGTGCAAATAACAAAATGAACCCCCATTTGACTATTTACACTACTTATGTAATTATTGAAAGTTTTTACCTTTTTATTTCAAGATACTTTATACCAGTTTTGACTAAAGAATGGTGCAAATAGCAATAGTGACTACCTCTATGGTGTTCGTGCACGTGTTGTGCTTTGTGAAGAGCTAGTCACGTGCTAGCTTGGTGCCCCCATTTTATTAAAAAAAAAGGCTTAATTACAATTATTTAAGTTTGACGGCCCTAATTGCATATTTGTATGTAATTCAATAATCTAATTTGAACATTATTGTAATGTATATGAGATGCCTATCCCATCCTTAATTTTACCGGGATTTATACGATGCCGTATATAAGGAGATTTTTCAATTTCCGGACTCGATTGCAGTAGGCGGACTAGGAACATAGCATTGAAGGGTTTAGCGGCAAAACCTCTCCCAACTCAAACACTTCTCCATTTCTCCGTTTCGCCGTTTCGCCGTTTCGCCGTTTCGATTACTGCTTTCTCTCGAATCCAATCTACTGTGCGGCAGCGTGTTTGTATGTATGTATACATTCTTCCGGCTTTCCTTTCTCTCGCTGAAAGCTTCATACTGTGATTTACACAACTCGATCTTTCATCTTTTAAGGATAAATGTTTTATATGTGTTCATAGAGCAATTGAAATTGAATAAAGTGATGTTGAAATGTTGTAGACTGTATTTTTCTTCTATGCAGTTTTGTTCGAATTTTTTTACTTGTCTCCGGCTGAAAATCATAAATACGGTGTCTTTTTATTTCCGCTTATTTGAAACTAACCTAGGATGGTTATAACATTGGGGATTAAAGATGGGGAATACAAGATCACCATTGGTGTTATTGTGAAAAAATTGCATTTATTTATTGCGGATTAAAAATCATATCTCCCAGTTCAGGGTGCCTGCTTTATGAATTTTGGTTGATCCAAGTTCAATTTGTTGTCTAAAAATGTGCACTTTTTCCTGTACTAGTCACCTTGACAAAAACACAAAAAAGTGGATTCTGTGCTGATATGTTCCTTCTTTCATTTAACTGGCAGAGTTTCATTGTGAAGTAT
This sequence comes from Ipomoea purpurea, assembly GCA_009835305.1. Lineage (NCBI taxonomy): Eukaryota > Viridiplantae > Streptophyta > Magnoliopsida > Solanales > Convolvulaceae > Ipomoea > Ipomoea purpurea. The sequence continues at coordinate 10,796 of VALG01003105.1, forward strand.
TGTTTTTGTGGTATTGATGCATCTTCACTCTTCAGCAGTGTCTTGAATTTTTTAAATGCTTGGGTGAACTAATCCAGCCTTTAACCTTAATCATGCTTCATGCTTCATGCTTATATATAGCAAAAGCTCGTACTGACTTCAATGGGTTAGGATAGGCACTCCGTTAAATTTTGTGTCTTGCATCTCTCAAATTTAGTATCTTCCTGCCTGCTGTTGAGGCTTACAATTTATAATTACTAATTTACTATTGTCGATTTCACCCATCTTAAGGTTTTGTTTAATTTTAATTTTTTTGTTCTTTAATTTGCATATCTTAAAGTTATTTGGATTATGGGGAGAAAACGTCAGCGGAGCGGGCAGCAGAGAGATAGAATCAGTGAACTCCCAGCACATATAGTTGACATGATTTTGGGGTTATTACCGATTGAACAAACTGCTAGAATGACTGTTTTGTCTACCTTTTGGAGAGATATGTGGTTCAGTCTTACAAAGCTCCACTTTGACTTTATGTTTTTTGTTCGCATTCAGAGAAAATATTCCCATGCTTGCAGTGATATCGGGACCCAAACTACACAAGAGGAAAAGAAAAACAGTGATGTTTGGGTGTCTGCAGCTTTGTATGTAATCAACAAAGTCCTCAAACCAGCACAATGGACTTATTCGCACATTTTGCATTGATTTTCAGTATCTCGTTAGGAATACGCTTAGGCCTCGGTCATTTGACTTGGACCAGTGGTTACTTTTTGTCACACGAAAAGGTGTTGAAGAAATTTACCGTAGTCTTATGGATGAAGATGAATACAGGCTTCCGAATTGCATATTTTCTTGCCCCAACACTAAGGAGATTGCATCTTAATAATGGAATCTCTATTGAATCAATAAATGGCCATTGCACATTACCAAATTTCACATCACTTTGTTTTGATTATGTTGACTTTGATGGTGTTGATCTTCCGGTTCCGGTTGATTTTCCTATGCTCAAGAATCTCTCATTTATGAGATGTGAAAACATGTCCAATGTGAACATTATTGCTAAAAAACTCGATAATTTAACTATCAACGATTGCCATGTTTTCCAACTCCCTATTAGCTTGGATTTGAGTTCTGTTCGTACTCTTGATTTGGATAATTATTCTCTCACGGTATGTCAGTATCTTAGCCAGCCTTCTATTTTGTTTGAATAATTATTTATTTAAAGTATTTGTTAGGAACTAATTAATCTAACTTCATTTCTATTTGGTTTCAAAGGATTTTGTTAAAGGATGTACTAGAAGGGGATTGCAACCACAACCACTTGCACTAAATGTGGAATACTTGATACTATTGGAAGTATCAGAAAGCACTTATTTGACCAGTGACGTTTCTTCAGAATTCATTCATTTGCTTCAAATATGCCCAAAATTATGTCAACTTGATTTAAATTTAGCGGTAATTTTCTTGATTCTAGATGTTTTAATTATTATTGTTTTTACTGTTTTTGTTGTTGTTGTTGTTGTTATTATTTTGCATTCCTTTATGCAAATTTGTTGTGTAAATGTTTTAACTTTTTTTTTTTTTTTTTTTTTTTTTTTTGCTTTA
>VALG01003110.1:0-12935 GCA_009835305.1 Ipomoea purpurea
TCATGACCAGGGGATGGTTGGAACCATGAGCCTGGTTTTGCAGCAGTTGTTTGCTCCAGGGATTGTTGATTTATATTTTAATAGATCCCAGTGAGTTATTATTTTAAGGATGATTGGTAATTGGAAGGGGGATAAAAAAAAAAATAAATTCAGGGGCCTATATACGGTAAAAGATGGCTATAATGCCTGGGGGAATTTATCACACGCCCTGATGCAGTCTGGAATAACATTTGGAGAGCTTCAGGTCCCTCCCAAATGGAGGATTTTTCTATGGAAAAGCTCTCCTAAATATTTTGGCAAACTATACAACCTTGGTTAGAAAAGGGTAGAGATTCCAAATATTTGCCAGCTTGTGGTGCTTGTGGGAGTAGGGCTGTCAAAGTGGGCCGAAGCCCGCGGGTTTAGTCCGCACCCGCCCCCACGATGGGGGCGGGTTATGGGCCGCAAGAATTAGGCTCGCCGAAAAAATGCGGGCCTAAACGGGCATGACCCGCCGAGGGCCCAGAGCTCACGCGGTAAATCCCGCGCGGGTTGCGGGCTGGCCCGCGGTCAAAGTCATATTTAAAAATAAATAAATAAATTATAATATATAATAACGAGTATTTTTTTTTTAAAAAAAATCATATATATAATATCTAATTCTTAGACCAGTGTGTAGATCCTGAACCTATTAAAGAGTACGCAGAAGGGGAGAAAATCCAATAATTTAATAAATCATTCGCCCAATTCTGTAATTCAATAATTCCTTAGGGTACATAGTTCTTCGGTTCTCCGTCTTCCATCTGCCTCCCAACTCTATCAAACAAATTACTACAAAACTAAATCATCAATTCATATACATATTTATGAATACTAAATCGCCTCCCAAATCCAAGCAAAACATACATATTTCAAAGCCCGATTTCAACATGTTTATATACTATTTAATGTTTTTTAAAAAAAATTTAAGTGATGGCCCGCGGGTTTTTCAGCCCGCGAGACCGCAACCGCATGGGGGGGCGGGCTTGGTTATATAGTCCAAAGCGCGGGCCTTCGCGGGCCGACCCGCAAAAGCCCTGCCAAATTAAAAGACCCCGCGGTGGGCGGGCCTATATGAGGCGGGTCGGCCCGCATTGACAACCTAAGTGGGGAAGGATGTTGTGCATGTGTTTATGTACTTGTGCTTATGCTAGACGTGTGTGGAAGTTTTCACGTCATTCTTTATCCCTAATGTTGATGGTTATGATTTTATGCAGTGGGTGGAAGTTTGGTTTGGGAAGCTCAGCAACATCTGCTGTAATTTCCTAAAAGAACAAATTTTGTGGAATACTCTACGAAATTTGGAGTGCAAGAAATAATGGTGTTTGGATTTTGTTCTACCGACCCTTGCGTTTATGGTCCACGCTTCCCAGAGTACTTGGGCTGCTTGGAGTTCGAGCAACACACATGTCTTGCCTGGTCTCCTACCAACGCATGCTCCCATGCCGCCAAACCGTACCGGACTGCATGAATACACTGCCGACGGATGCGGCACACTGTTACACGGACGCTGGCTTCCATGAGACGGCGCCAACCTACGGTCTCTATGTGCGCAACAGGGAAGGTGGGGTTTGTTGCGACGGCCAATGGTCCTCTTTTATGTCCGTATGACCCGCCCCTAGCTGAAGCCATGGCAATACGAGAGGCTCTATCGTGGTTACAAGAACACAACTTCCACAACATTGAGATTTATTCGAATTGTGCGGTCCTTGTTTCTAGCTTTCGCGATGCGAGTTCCTATCGTTCGTACCTTGGTGCTATTAGATTCATGTTTACGTTTATTTCGTTCTTTTGATTCTTTTTCTATTAAGTTTGTACGCAGAGATGCCAACACGGTAGCTCATGCCTTAGCTAAGCATGTAAGTGCGGTCGATACTCGTAATGTCTGGAGGATGTTCTACCTCCTTTGCTTCTATTCCGATTTAATGCAATCCGGATTTCTTGGTTTTCAAAAAAAAAAAAAAACAAAAATTGTTGTGGAATACATAATTAAATAAATGAATTGAATGAATAATACTACATTAATGAATTTAAAACAAAAATGAATTTAAATATTGTATATTTGTATCACACTAGTCTTTAAGTGATTTGTCCTCATTTGTTTATGGCATTACTCATTTGATGATTTGAATGAATAATACTATACTAATTTGTACTTTGTAGTAGTTGTATGCGTCTGTCTGGGGTCTTGTAGCATTATATGTTTAAATGTTTAATTGACTTGGTTAGTTTAAATGTTTAATTGACTTACCAAAATACTAACATTGTGATTATTGTGAACATATGAAGATTCAAACTATAATGAAAAGGACATAAAGAATTAATATTTTTTTTTAAAGAAAGATTCTGAAGATTCATCATCTCAAGTAAATCCATCTACAAGTGTTGATCAATTAAATTCCTGAAAATTGTCCTGAAAAATCTCAAAGAATTGATACTTTTTTAAAATTATAGATGATTTTCCGTCATATACAAGAGAGACGTTCTAAATTTTAGTACATTTGTAATGTAATGATCTATTTTGGTATATATTAAATGAATATTAATGTATTTAATTGTTCACCTCTTAAATCATGATTGGCACCCGCATCATATAATCATGGCTCGATCCGTCCCTGGGAGTAGCCTCTCCATGACAGTTGTCCCACTCTTAGAAGCGCTTACAAATAAGCGAATGGTATTAATCATGTATCTGACGATAGAAACCTTAAATTACGCACACACAAGAACCCCCAAAAAAAAAAGCCATTTAAAAAATAAAATAAAAAAAAACCCACTTAAATCCATCCTTTCGGGCTAAAATGTAAACTTAAGTTAAAAGTAGGTACATAAAAAAAATTAAAATAAAATTCCAACCGACATGTATCACAGTCTTGGAAGCTGTTTAGTATATTAATTGAGTCAGTAGTGAATTTGCTTCAAATTATATCAAACGCCATAAAATCTCTCATGAACAACATATTATTATTATACAATATATTCCATTTGGAGAACAAAGTAATCTAAACACACAGATAAAGACGATGGAGATAGTTCCACACATAGTTAATATTATTTTGTTATACTTATCATGTACTTCTTTAATCTGTATGTTTCCATGGTCTGGGGCGGTCTCACCTGGAATGTTGTATCATGCTACGTTAAATACGAGACAGGAGATAATAAAAGGATGTAAACTCTATTTACGTCAAGAAAAAAAAATACAAATTAAGGATATTAAAAAGAAGAATACTATTACAGCTTTATTAAAATCTCAAACACTATCTAAAAGTAGCATGGTGGTCTCACCCTGTCCCACTGAATACGTCACCGGCCGACGGCCGTCCCGAAGTATGTCTCTACTTCCAGGTGAATGTCGAAGACCCAATGGCACTTTTTTATTTCGTACGGTTGTGCATTTCCTATGTAATTTGTAAATGAATAAGTAACAATTATAATATAACATACTAGAATTTAATATCATGATTAGAGATGTACATTAATACACGACATATAGAGACTGCTATAATAAAGCTATTTTGCTATCCATTGAATATGTTCATGGCGTGGCATCTATATAATGGCAATGCAATACGTTCTCCTCCTTTTGTTATAACTACTATGAATTTTGAACTTTTTGACATAAAAAATATCTAGTAGAATATTTCCTGTCAATTATAAACAATTAAAGTATCAAATGTCATCATTTCGGATTTTTTGGATCAGTTATTATGTTCTATGTATATTTAATATTTTGTTTTAACATAACTATCTTACTAGAGCACTCTGGTTGAATATTATACTATGAGTAATGATTGCACAGTTCTTCAAATTTATCTTTTATCAAATTTCTAATAACTAAGAATAAGCACAAAATTGAGTACAAACTATTCTCAAATCGCATGTTGTGATTTTCCAATTCATTAGCCTTCCTTGGAATTAACGTATCCAATGACACCTTCCAATGCATTGAAACCACCACGAGATCATTTATGCTATATGGTATTTATTTATTGGATGAAGTGTATGAATCATTATTTAATCTAATTTTATATCTTATACCCAAGAAGTTATCAATCATAAACAATACAGTTGTAGAACTATATACAATAAAGACTAACAATGACACATCAGAACAAGACGATCACTACAAGACACTTACCTTATCACAAATCACAATATTTAGTAATAAGTAAAACTTCTCTAGCAATGCTAAGAAAAATTATATTGATTCGTCACAGTTACAACTGCTATCAAATCACTGAAATTATGAAATGAATACTCTCTTTTAACTTATTACTAAGCAATACAGAATTTCCAGCGGTATCCTATCACTTGACAGCTATATAATTGTATGAAGATATTCATATTCACTCTATATCTATCAATTATTTTTTTTCTTTTGACAGAGACATTAACTGGTTAAATCTCCTAAACTTTCTCATATATGCATCGGAGGTTTATAACTCTTTGTTCTCAAGTATACCATATGATTTCTACATTAACATCAAAAAATATTACCCACTATGACAACCAAATATGATTTCTTTTTGTCTTGTATTCGATTTAGTTTTATATCTAATTTTTTATAGTGTTTTGATTCATTATGGAAAAACCAAGAAAATCCGGATGCATTAAAAATCAGAGACAAATTAGAAAGCATCGCCAATCGGAAGTGTAAAACATTCCTTCAACAGTATCTTACAGACGATTATTTAGACTAAGTCATCAGGAGCCGCATTTTTCCAAATATTTGAGCTGAAGAGCATTGGTGAGCTTGAAACTCGGTTATTTGTTTCTGTTAATGGCTCTTCGTTTCAATAACTAAATAACAAATAAGAGGAATCAAAATAATACAAACGAATAGATTTAGGATCGTCCAACATGATACGACTAACTACGACAAGGTACGAACGATAGGAACTCGCATCGCGAAAGAAGCTAGTATCTCAAGCACACAGAGCACCAAGGTTCAACTAAACCTACTAACAAGTATGATGGTTAACGTCATAGTGTTCTTTGCTATATCGCACACATAGACATGTATTTAGCCCCCTCGTCTGTAGTCCTAGCACGTGTTGAGTTTGTCATCAGCTGAGGTCAAGAGCGCGACAGGATACAAGCTATACTGGACATATATAAAGATTTTAAGAGAAAGAGTCAATTCTCGCCCTCATTCAAAATACCCACTACTTCCGTCTGTTTCGTCCTTATTAGTAACCGGTAATAGGAGATTTTGTCGCCGGTTCTAGTTTTCGATAGCAGATCGCACTCTCAATATGCAACCAAAAGTGCAGTGAATCATCTCATCCAACTATAAGAATCGAAATGATGTTCGAAATGGATGATGCTTATAGCTGGAATTTAAATGATGTTGGCACAAGGCATCAAATTTTTTGAACATCATTCGATTATTTATAGCTTACTTCAATATGCAACCAAAATTGCAGTGAATCATCTTCATCCAACTATAAGAATCGAATGATGTTCGAAAATGGAGATGCTTATAGCTGGAATTTAAAATGATGTTGGCACAAGGCATCAAATTTTTGAACATCATTCGATTATTATAGCTTGATGAAGATGATTTCACGGCACTTTGGTTGCATATTGAAGCTTGCCGACTGCTATCGAAAACAAAATAAATTATCTATATAAACAAACGACTTAGATTTAGGGAAGAAGGAAGATACTTTTTTTTAAATCTCAAAATTGCCCTTTAGGTTTTGACTTGCAAATAACACTTAGGACCAAATCAGGTAAAAATGTCGTAGTCGAGGACCAAATTGAGTAATTTTGATAGTCGAGGACCAAATTGGTGAAATCCTCATAGTCGAGGGACCAAATCGGTAATTTTCTCTATAAACAATCGCCAAAAACCACTGAAATTACTGTTAAAGAAGAGTTATTTCTAATTTAATTTACTATTAATAAAAAGAAAATATCTCTAAACTTTATATAAAAAAAAAAAATCAACTAAACAAAAGATACTCCATAATATCTCATATCTAAAAACATAATAAGTCTTAATACAAGTTATACCTTGATTTATGTCCGTTTTTCTGTTAATTTTTTGTATACATTATGTTTTAGGAGTTGTACTATACCATTTTTTGGACAAAAACATTCCTACCGTTATAACTTCTATTATCTTTTCTCATTATTATTACCATGCACAAACATACATAATATTTTTTTCTTATATTCTTCAATGGTAATAATGTATATAGGCATTATATTGGAGTAATATAAGAAATAAGTTTGATTACATTTGCCAAAGACCTTGTGGTCTAGTGGCACCAAGTTACTCTTCCATATGGGAGGTTGTGGGTTTTGAGCCTCAGTGAATGCGGTAGTAGTTATGAACAGGTATTGTTGCGTTGTAACAAAGTTAGTAGTACTCAAAAAGTTTGAATACATTTAGATTCTAATTAAATGCTACTATAATTATATTTAATAATTTATCATATCTAAAACTTTTACTTTAATAATACGGAGTATTAATCATACAATAATTATTACTCAAATTATCAACTTTACTTTTAATATAATATAAATTGAGTGAATTTCATTTTTGATCTTATTGTTATAGGCGATTTTCAAATTTTAGTCCACCATAATTATTTTTGCCACATTGTGTCCACTATTATTAAAAGTGTTCCAATTTTAGTCCATTTTAAAAATTTTCGTGGACTAAAATTGAAACACTTTTAATAATGGTGGACGCAATGTGACAATAATAATTATAGTGAACTAAAATTGAAATGCCCCTATAACAGTAGGACCAAAAATGAAATTCACTCATATAAATTCTACACTATGATTTGAAAAAAAAAAAAAAAAAAAAAACTTATATATATTAATTTTTTTAAAAATTAATATAATTAAGATTTTAACATAAATATTAATATTGGACATATATTTTTTGCGTATCACGCATAAAAATACTAGTTTATATATAAAACGTTAACAAATAAATCAAATGTAGTCATATGTATGTAATTAACTTGTAAAAAAATAACGAGAACCAGTTAGGCCTATTTACTAAAAAAAATTGTTATATGTTTTCTGTTTTTTAATTTTCAATTTTCATTTTCTGTTTTCCATTCTCTGTTTTATGTTTAGAAAACATTTTTACTAACACTTATTTTTTAAAATTTATTTTTTTAGATTATCATTATAAATTAATATAAGTTTAATTTCGTGTAATTTTAGATCTATTAAAATATTTTAGATATGTTTGATTTAAATGCAATAAATATTTCTTTTTTACTTTTAAATCTAATATATATGTAAGATTCATTTGATATTTGAACCATATATATATATATATATATATATATATATATATATATTACTTTGAATTTTAATATATGTGAAATTTAAATACCAATTTTAGTCCCACAAGTATTACAAAATGACAGTTTTGATCCACATGTTTAATTGCTACCAATTTTCATCCACAACTACTGATTTAGCACTAAAATTCATCATGTCGGTCACTCCTCCTTTTAAGACATGTCAAAATCTAAAATTTTTAAAGGTATTTTCATTTTTTTTTCAACTTTAAATCCCAATTTGAGCATGAATAAAGTGATTTAAGCTCTTAAATTGATCCCAGTTTGCAGTTCTCCTCCTCATCCTACCTTAATTTGAGGATAAAAACTACGAATTGGAATCGATCTTATAGCTTAAATTCATTTATTTATGCTCAAATTGGGATCTTAATTTGAAAATGACGAAAATACTCTTAATAATTTCCTATTTTAGCATGTCTTAAACGAATGGGTGATCGACATGATGAATTTTGACACTAAAATAATAGTCGTGGACTAAAATTGGTACTAAAATAATAGACGTGGATGAAAATTGGTAGGAATTAAACATGTGGACCAAAATTGGTATTTGCTCGTGAAATTTCCAATATCTGATATCCGAACCAAACTTGTATTACGATATAACATAACTAAAAATATCTTAATTAATAATATATTGAGTTCAATCAAAATCTAAAACATGGTATATAGTTCAATTTTTATTTTGATAATGTGAATAATGTCTAAATGAGTGATGTTTAAATAAGTAAAGTAGAAAAGATAGAAGATTGTGATAATTAAAAAGAGATGATAATGAATATATATAATCATAGTAATGAATAAATATTTAAGTAGATAATGGTGAGAATGTGGTTATAGTGGCATATAACCAAATAAATGATAGATGATTATGCTTTTCATTTAGAAAATATTTTTTAAAGTTTTTCAATTTTCTATGCTAGAAAATTGGAAAATTATTTTCAGTTTTCAAAATAAAAAATTATGCTAGTAAACATGTTTTTTTTATTTTTTATTCTTTTTTTTTTTAATATATGTGGTGCTATATTAAAAATATGACGAAATAATGTCTGGTGGGAGAAGATCCCAGTACATAGCAGTCGATTACTGGTATGCTGAAGTAGCTAAGGCATGAGCAATAAAATTGTCTAGTCTAGAAATAAAATGGAAAGAACAAGACTGAAAATAAACTGTAGCTGTTCTGCAGGCATCAATGGCATAGTCGACGTAAGTGCGAAATGTAGTAGACGGTGAAAGTAAATAACGCTGGAGCATTAAACAATCTGTAATATTTTCAATGTTCTATTCCCCTCGATCTTTTAACCACGAAAAAGCCTCCTTGCATGCCAATGCCTCGGCCATAAGTGGTGAGAAACTATCCGGCAGGGGTGCACTGAAAGCCGCGACATACCTCCATTCATGTCTAAGAGGATTGCCCCTACCGTAGCCCTGCCCGTACTTTGTATAAACCCGCGTCGATGCGACATTGTCTCCGTGGCGGCTCCTCCTGTACAGTAACGTGTGATCCAAGCGACGCATGAGAGCCAAGGCGGTGAGATGCATTGCTGGCAGTGGCGTGTGGGCTTGGCTGACTGGCGGGTTTGCCTTTCTCCATGCATGCAAAGTCGAAACTGCCGCTGCTAATAACGATTGTGGACATGGTAATAGGGCATTCCAAACCGCCACATTCCGTGCTCTCCAAATATTGTAGAGGATTGATGCTGCATATAACATTCCATCATAATCTAAAACATTTAGGAGTTCACCAAACAAAATAAAAAACATTTGTTATAATATTGGGGATTGGAAGGTTGGATCTGTCCCAAATGTTCCTTTGCAAATTCACATAACACTAAGGCATGCATAGTGTCCTCCCTGAGATGTTCCACACATGGCACAATATGGGCTCACTTCTACCCTCTTTATAAGCAAGTTAGTAGTGGTTGGCAGTATATCACAAATGGCTCTCATAGGAACATTCATCCATTTCGGGGGGATTTTGAGTTTTCCACAAGGTTAACCACTTTGTAAAGGTCCCATTCTCATTTCCCATAATTACCAACTATTAATCTGTATCCACCTTTCACAGATAAACTCCTCTCGGGTCCCCAGGCCAATACCAAGTATCATCATAATCCGGAGAAATTGGTATTTTTAAAACATTTGCCACATCACTAGGATGGAAAAGATCATTTAGAATTGAAAGATCCCAAGTCTGTGTTTGTTGATCAATCAATCCCACCACCTTGGCATCCTGTAACTATAACTGGCATCTCTGTTTGTATCATGGGGTCCTGGTCGTCATGTAACTAGGATGGTCCATATGAGTGTAGATTCCCCATTACCAATTCTATCGTCTTATCCCACTACAAATTATACTCTTGGCTGCCATAATGCTCCTCCAACAGAAACTGGGATTATTTTCCACTTGTGCATCAAAAAATGAGCCTTTGGAATAATACAGTGCTTTTATATATACGGAGCCACCAAGGACTCCGGTTTAGTAAGCATTCGACATGCCTGTTTTCCCAACATAGCGAGATTAAAAGCACGCAGGTCCTTGAAACCCAAACCCCATATTTATTAGGACACACAGTTTGTCCCAAGCCTTCTAATGTATCCGTCTATCAGTTCCCGAGTCCCACCAGTAACGATTCATAGTTCTCTCAATTGCTGTACACACAGAAGTTGGCAGGCAGAAAGACATTCATCGAAAAGGTAGGGCATGGATTGTGCTACACTTTTCAATAAAATTTATTTACCCGCCTGGGATAGTAACCTCTTATTCCATGACCCAATTCTCTTATATATGCAAAAGCTGCCTTTTGGTTTCTCCCTAACAAATGAGGGGAGTCCCAAATACTTGCCAAAATTAGGAACCTGGGCAACTCCTAGAACTTGCGCCACCATTTCCTTACTTGCGTTACTCGTGTTCCTAACTATAACATATGTTTGATTTGTGGTAATTAACCACTTGTCAGATAAATCCTCATAGACTAATAGACACTTCTTGACCTCAGTAGCCTCTTGAATATTAGCTTTAAAAAAACAGAAGGCTATCATCAGCGAAAACAAAGTGAGAGATTGGGGGAGCACCTCTTGCCACTCTGCATCCATGGATCAAACCGTATTGTGAGCCTGCTGTAATAACAAAGAAAGACCCTCGGCACAAATTATAAAAAGATAAGGCGATAATGGGTCTCCCTACCTTAAATCACGTGTGGGAACAATAAGGTCACTCCTAGAGCCATTCACCAATAAATTATACGAGACCGTAGATACACATTTCATGATTAACTGCACCCATCCAACATCAAAACCCAAAGCCAACATCATTTTTTTCCAGGAAAGGCCACTCCATCTGATCATAGGTCTTTGCCATATCAAGCTTAAGAGCACTCCACCCCACCATGGCAACATTGTTTCCTGTTCAAAAAATGACCCACCTCCGCTGCTATCAAAATATTCATCAGTTATAAGCCATCCGGAATAAAGGCACTCTGCGATTCCGATATTACTCCTTCCATCAGTGGTTTCATTCTATTGTTATCATTTTTGCCATAATCCTATAGATCACATTACTGAGGGCTATAGGACGCAAGTCAGTTACTAGCTCAGGGGTCTTTTTCTTTGGGATCAAAATAATATCTGTACAGTTTAAGCTAGGCGGTAGATTGCATGAATTAAGACATCCCTAATGACAAAACTCGCAACATCCCCCCCTACCACATCCCAAAAAATGCTGATAAAACCCCGGATTCATTCCATCCAGGCCCGGGTGCCTTATCAAGAAACATTGCAAACAGGGCGATTTTAACTTCATCAAATTCAAAAGGCCCGTAACAACAACTCGCAGGCAGCAATTCCTTCCCAAAAACACTCCTCCCGCCAGCTCCCCGGATTTTTAGAGCAAAAAATACGATTGAAATAATTCTAAGATGCATATTCATGGTTCCCCCTTCCAGCCCCAATAGCCCATTATCATTCATTAAAGTGGAAATAGTATTAATTCTTTTTCGATTAGAGGCATACCTGTGAAAGAACTTGCGTATTGGCATCGGCCTCTTGAGCTAGTGTTGCTTGGCCTCTGCCTCCAGTAAGCAATCCTCCCTGGGTTTCAGTACGGCATAGAAGCTGTTCAGGGATTGAACTCAGCAAGCGAAGCCGGGTCAGTGCACCCCTTAGTCGTAGCTAGTATTCTCTAAGATCAATAATCTACTTACCATACTATGGTGTCGGTCTCCACTATCGTGTTAAACGAGCTACCACAGTATTCAACCTACATATGTTGTAGACCTTGTCCCTTCCTTCCTGTCATGCCTGGCTCGACCACCCCTGCTCATCCGCTCCCTCCAATACAACCATGCTGCCTCCAAAACAGAATCCGCCTCCTTCTCCGCTCCATCTCGTAGCTTAGAGATTCATGGATCCCAGATAGATTAGCCCGAAATGATCATATTTACGGGTTCTCAAGTTCACCACCTGGCCATCGTTCCATACTACGCCATCATCTGTTGCAGGACTTTATCAAGTCTGCCTCCTCAATCCGCAATCAACTGTTTCATCTTCCCGCTTTCTCCCAATGTGTACGGATAGCCCTCCATAGGAATTTGAGACAAACCACAGTCCCCCAATAGTATCCCAAAACCGCGAAGGAGGGGCTATTCGGATATGGATTCCCCCCCCCCACCCCACCGCCGCCCCCAACCCTTTTTCTCATACTGATATAATCAGATCCATTGAAGTCACCACTACGATCCATGGTAGGCCGGATCTATTTGATAAAGCCCTCAAAAGATCCCATGACTTAGAACGCCTGGTTCGTTCTGGGAAACCATAATAACACGTCATACGCCACATTGGGAAACCGGTATAGTTACCTCCAATATCCACATAGTTCTTTGAGTAACTGAGGAGCCTTGCCGTATTATTCTTTTTCCATAACAACGCTAAACCACCACTTAATCCTCTGAAACCACTGCTATCAACATAAAATAACCCCTCAAATCCAATCTTGATCCGAAGACGCTAAGCATGATCGCGTCCCACCTTAGTTTCCATCAGAAATACAATGTCGGGTTGCTTACGGGACACCATGTCCACCACCTCCTGAACTGTCCGTGGATTACCCAAGCCACGGCAGTTCCAAGATAAAGTACTCATAATGATGGGCGAGACTGCCCAACAGTGCCCGCCATAAACATGTTTTTGACCATCGGTCATAGTAGTATCTTCCCCCCTTCACCCCTCCTACCGCCCTCATACCCCCCCTCCCCCCTCCTCTTAGCCACCGCCTCCACCACTGTTTCAACCACCCCACCACCACCCGAGACCACCGAATCCCCCTTCCTCACCATCCCACCCCCCAACCGTTCCCGGTTGTCGCAACCACCCCCTCCATAACCCTCGGCCTGCCACCGACCGGAACCAACCAACTCTCCCACCTCCCTCGGACCCCTACCACCCCCACCCTCATCTCCGCACCATACGGGTATTGTTCAACTGGAACCATAGAGACTTGAACCTTCACACAGAACATATACGAGTGCCCCAACAAACCACAGAAGAAACAAAAAGTATGTAAACGTTCATACCTGAAGTTGA
>VALG01003114.1:0-12026 GCA_009835305.1 Ipomoea purpurea
ACCTAGTATTGTATTCTATAAATCTATAATCTTATAAGTTATAACACACTAACACAAATTACACAAACTAAATAACACAAAAAATAATATGTATTAAATACTAAATATATATACAAAATATATATGTATTAGCAGGTCGCGGGCTAAACCCGTGACCCGCCTGACCCGCCCCGCCTGGACCCGTGACCCAGGCGTGACGGGCTAAAAAGCCCGCCTCTTGGCGGATCAAAATTTGAAGAATCCGTCCCCTACCTACGGCGGTATGGGACGGGTCGACCCGGCGGGTAAAACCCATTTTTGACGGCTCTATTTGTGACCTAATATCGTCCCAGACTTTTGTGTTTTGCTCAATTTAGTCCTCCATTTGTTATTCCGTCAAATTGGTGTTAAATAAATGGACAGTTCAGTAATGTCAATATTGATCTCTCTTTACTTTCAACCTGTGAAGTGCGAAGTTCCTCTTTCTTGTACGAATTACATTCAGAATTACTCTCGGACCTGCAAATCAAATTTTATATTCGCAGTTTTAGAAGTAATTCTGGGAGTAATTCGTAAAAAAAAAAAAAAAAAGATTTCACAGTTCACATGTCTATGAGTAAAGAGATGTCAATATTGAATTTACTGAGTTGTCTATTTATTTAACACTAAATTGATAGAATAACACAAAAGTTTAGGACTAACTTGAGTAAAAACACAAACTATGAGACTACATTAAGTCACCAAAGTCATTTAGGACAAAATTGAGAAAAACCAGACGATTTTGAATATTAACTCTGAAGAATTTTTTTTGGATAATTAGCAATATTGTAAATTATTATCATAGAGAATGAAATTACATATACATTACAATGAAGTGATGAACCCATGAAGTACGTAAATAGTATAATTGACCCCCTACACGCCCGCCGCGATTAGTGTTTAGTGGCTGTTTTATTTTATTTTATTTTTTTAGCACTTCTCAAAAACTATGTCAATATGATGAGTTTTTTTTTTTTTTTTTTTTTTTTTTTTTTAAGTTAATTTTACTTGTAGAAATTCTACATTTATATAGAAATTCTAAGTTAATTTTACTTGTAACATCTTCATTATAATAGCAATTAAACTTTATATATCGATGGTATATAATAAATTTACAGTGCCGATTAATCAAATCATACAAACAAACCAATTAATCCTTTTTTTTTTAAATAAAAAATTGAGAAAATTTGATAAAGATTTATTTGTGAGCAATGAGTTATTTGATTTTATCAATGTTTTTAATTGAGAAAATTGACCGAAATGTATCTACCCATCTGCCCTCTCCCTTTCTATCACCTATCTATAAACACTAACATGGTGTTTGATTGAAGAGAGTAAATCAGGTGGAAAAAAATTACAATTTTATGGGAGTTGAATAATTGAGAATAAAGTAGTAATTTAAATTCTAGTGTTTGGTTTGCGGAAATTGATTTGCAGAAATAAAATTACTGTTAATTTCAATTCTAATGTTTGATATACATGAAAATTAAAAGGAATAAATAGTATAAAGTCCAAAATTATCATCAATCCTAAATGACCAAATTAAAATTTCTTTTGAAAATTTATGTAACATGCTATAAATAAACCTTAAAAATGCATAACGAAAACAATAAAATAGATAAGAGAGTTTTGAGAAAACATATTTGATTGAGGTTGACTTACTAGTTGACGTTCTGTGTTAAGAATAGAAGAAGAAGATACACTATAATTAAAAAAGAGAGGCAAACATCAATTTTAGGTTTAAAAATGGGTAATTTTGTCTCAAAGTTAATTTTTTTTCTTCCTAAAATTCATGGAATTAAAATATCAATTTTGGGGGATGGGATTCTAATTCCACGAAAATGAGGGAATTTCAATTTCGTAGAATTGCAAATTCTCTAACCAAATGAAGGAATTTTGTTTGCCTTCGGAATTATGTTGGAATTATGTGAGAATTGAATTGTACTTCTCCTAACCAATTGACTCTAAGGTAATTAATTTATAATCTACCCACTTATACGGTTTAAAATGTTATGACAAGTGACTCAAAGTCAAGCATTATGGTCCACAAGCATAGACAAATTTAAATGAAGTCATGAGTAGGATTGGTTAATGGATAGAATCGACGAAAAATATGGTTAGAATATTATTGGTTGTAAACTGTTTGGCAAATTATGCTGTGGGATCCGGTTCAACTGCAAGGTGGACGGAGTTATATTTTTAAATTCTATATTTCACAGTTTTAGAATTGAATATTCATAATTTTAGATCTCAATATACAAAATTAAAGAATTCAATATTCATAATTTTTGAACTCTAATCATAATTTTTGAACTCTATATTCACAATTTAAAATTGAATATTCACAATTTAGATCTCAATATAAAAAATTGCAGAACTCAATATTCACAATTGCATAACTCTATATTCACAATTACAGAACTCTATATTTACAATTACAGAACTCTATATTCGCAATTTTATAACTCTATATTCACAATTACAGAACTGAATATTCACTTGCTGAGTTGTTTTCAATAATAAAAAAAAAAAAAAAAAAAACAAATCATTAGCTGCCAAAACGGTGCCACTAACGGCACCATTATTTTCACACGCGCAAACTGCGTCGTTTTGGACCCGGGTCCACCTTGCAAGGTGGACCCGAGTCCATGGCATAACTATTGAAACTATTTGGTTCAATCCGTCGGAAAGTTCATAACTACTATTCAAATGTGTATTTTGAATAAAGCATGTTTTGTAATCCTACTTACAAAAGACAACAATAAAGTAAACCAATCTAAGCTAGGTTATCCATTACTAATGGAGTTATGAGTAGTCAAACTTTAAACTATATGATTATTTAAACTAAACTGTCTGACGAAGTTGACTAGAAGTTGCCCTATGTATGTTTAATTAATTTCCATGATATAAGTCAAAGTCAATATCAATATGCATGCATGTGATCCGTAATTAATGGAAATTTGTTATGCAATGGAGACTGATTTGGTTTTGGGTCTTTAGAATTTTGTGTGACAATTAGGTGGAAATGTCTCCAGGGTCTCTACAGGAATCATGTTGACTCAAGTTAGATTTTTACTCACCGTGTATAACAGTATAAGGGGTTTCTTCATTTGAGAGATTACTTTCCAACTACTATTGACAAAATTTTACCTCTAGCTATGATCAATTTACGTAGGCATACCTGTTAACGCCTATTTTGGGCAAGAGAGTTAAAGGCCCTATTTGGTAAAATAGTTAGCTTATAGATCAGTTTTGACATATTTGACCATTATTAACTGTTTGTCTTGATTAAAAAATCAATATAAGTATTTGGTTGATTAGCTTTTTGTAACTCCAAAATGCTAAAATTCAAAAATTTGGTCAATGCAACTTTTTCAATTAGCCTTTTAAGAAAAGAAATTATAGCAAAAAACTATCAGCTAACAGTTAATTTACCAAACATTTTTCTACAATCAGCTAATGTTATCAACTAGTTATACCCTCTAATGAACCCCAATCACCTAACAACTAACAATCATTTACCAAACATCTTTCTACAATCAGCTAATATTATCAATCACCTGGTTATACCTCTAATTAACCCAATCAACTTATAGCTAACAACCATTTACCAAACAGGGCCAAAAATGTTTTTCATAGAAATTAAATCATGAAACAACTTGTCTGTAAAAGTTAAAACAAACTCTAATTTAATTTCGAAATCCACAAACGTACATTGTTTAAAAAGTCATGACAATTAATTAACTCTAAGTCAAGCAAATAAGAGATGGACACATTTTGTATATATATATAGGGTTCGGCGCTCATGAGAATCATAACAGCTGAAAATATGTCGATAAATTCAAACCATTGATCTAGTAGATTTAACAGTTAAAAAAAAAAAAGATTGGGTCATCTTAATAAATATTACAAATTTAATTTTTTTTAATATTTATGAAAATGACCCCGTTTTTTTACTTGATTTTCTATTCATCAGATCTTGCAGACCGATGGTTTGAATTTATCCATAGGTTCTCACCTCGAACTTGTCAATCATTATTTCATGGACTATGGTCCACACATTTGTGTGAACCATAAATAAAAAGTACATTTTTAATATACTAAAAGTGCATTATTTGTATACGTAAAAGTACATTGTTTAAAAATACATGTTTTTTTTTTATATATTATCATCAAATAATGTATATTCAGTACACAAATAATTACTTTTAGTATATTAAAAATATATATTGCATTCATGGTCTACACAAATATTATGGTGGGCTATTCAAAGTGAGGTGTTTTGCAATTAATTGTTAATTGATAACTTATATAGCTGATCGGGTTAACAACTGAAGTCAAGTCAATGCAAATATTATCTTCCCGACACAAGGAATCTAATATCTTATTTGTTTTATGATTAAATTCTCAAAATGGACATCTGATTAATTAATTATTTTAGAGTTAATTTCATTTTTGTGCTAGAGTTAATTGCTGATTAATGTGACAATGAGTATTAAATGGTGAGAAAATTACCGATTTGGTCCCTCGACTATGAGGATTTCACCAATTTGGTCTTCGACTATCAAAATTACTCAATTTGGTCCTCAACTATGACATTTTTACCTGATTTGGTCCTAAGTGTTATTTGCAGGGTCAAACCTAAAAGGCAATTTTGAGATTTTAAAAAGTATCTTCTTCTTATTCCCAAAATCTAAGTCGTTTGTTTTATATAGATAGGTTATTTATTTTCGAAGCAGTCGCAGCTTCAATATGCAACCAAAGTGCAGTGAATCATCTTCATCCAACTATAAGAATCGAATGATGTTCGAAAATGGAGATGCTTATAGCTGGATGAAAATGATGGTTTGGCACAAGGCAGCAATTTTTGAACATCATTCGATATTATAGTTGGATGAAGATGATTCTGATGACACTTTGGTTGCATATTGAAGCTGTGACTGCTATCGAAAACAAATAACCTATCTATATAAAACAAACGACTTTGATTTAGGGAAGAAGAAGGAAGATACTTTTTTAAAATCTCAAAATTGCCTTTAGGTTTGACTTGCAAATAACACTTAGGACCAAATCAGGTAAAAATGTCATAGTCAAGGATCAAATTGAGTAATTTGTGTAGTCGAGGACCAAATCGGTAAAATCCTCATAGTCGAGGGACCAAATTGGTAATTTTTCATTAAATGGTTAAGGCAGAGAGTAAAAAGTTGAAAACAATTTGCAATTGAAGTCAAGTAGTGAATGCAAATTATATTAAATGGTGTCTTCATTCTTCAATTCAATTCTGATGTTTGCATGTAATACAATCTTAAAAGAATAGATGCATTGGGACTAAGGTACATACGTACTATAAATAGATGCAATCACTCTATCATTGTTCATTACAAAACAATTTCAATTCTACATACATACCCAAAACAAAACAAAATGAAAGGAAGCCATGCCCTCTTTCCTTTGGCCTTGTTTTTTAGTATTGGTGTCCTCTCTTCTTCTTCTTCTTCTTCTTCTTCTTCTTCTTCTTCTTCTTCTCTTCTTCTTCGCACCACTACTACTGTGATCAAGCTGATTCCTCTGCTACTGCAATTCATAAAACAATTTGTGGGGCATAAGAATTAGGATGGAATGAGAGGTCATCAATTGTTGCAAATGGGAAGGTGTTACTTGTGATACTTCCACTGGTCATGTCATTGGTTTGGACCTCAATTCTTGGGGGCTTCATGGACCCATCCACCCCAATAGCACCCTTTTTCACCTTCATCACCTTCAAAATCTCAATTTGGCCTTTAATGACTTCTATTTAAGCCTCTCCCGAATGAGATTGGTAGTCTGACTAGCTTGACTCATCTCAATATTTCAACTTCATCATTATACGGAATCATTCCATTGAGATTTCATATTTGTCCAAGTTAATTTCTCTTGATCTTTCTTTTAATTATAATCTTCAAACCAATGATTCAAGTATATTATTTCTTCATAACCTCACCCAGCTTGACCTACTTTCTTTGTCTGGAAATGGTCTCTATTGTAGCATACCAAGGAATATATCTACTTCATTGCGACTATCTAGATCTTTCATTAAATCATATATCTGGCTCCATTCCCGACACTATTTTTCAGTTATCTGAATACAATCACTTATTCTACATGAGAATACCCACCTATTTGGTTCATTACCCAAGTTTAGTTGGAGTTGCAATCATACCCTACAATGCTTGGATCTTAGTGATACGAGTATGACTGGAGAGCTACCAAATGCAAATCGGCAATCTCAGGTACCTCAACTACTTCTCACTCTCTCGTCATACTTGTATTTACTCAGTGTGGAACCTCTTGGTAGTTTTTTTGGTTCTATTCCAGAATCAATTGGCAACCTCACACATTTGAAAGTATTGGATTTAGGGTGTAATGAATTCAATGGTAGTGTGCCATTCACAATTTCAAAATTGAACCAACTAACCACATTAGACCTTTCAAGCAACTACTTTGAAGGGGGAATTCCAGATGTTTTTTCTAGCCTCCAAGAGATTACCACTTTAGATCTCCAACGAAACACATTCACTGGCCTTTTCCCAATTCTGTTCTAAACCTAACTCGACTTGAAGGTTTAGTTTTAGAAGATTATTCACTAATTGGCTCCCTCCCATCTGTTGGAAGCGGACTTCAAAATCTCCAATTTTTATCCTTGTCTGGGAATGCACTCTTTGGAACAATACCACCCTGGATTTTGAGTATTCCCTCTTTAATAATGTTGGATCTCAGCCAAAATCAATTTACAGGCCAACTTCCTCCAATTTTGAGTGCGAGCCGACTTCATAATCTCCAGATATTGTCCTTGTCTGGAATGCACTCTTTGGCACAATACTGCCTTGGATTTTTAGCATTCCATCTTTAGACGATTTGGATCTCAGCCAAAATCAATTTACAGGGCAACTTCCTGGAATTTTGTGTGAATCATTAAATGCGAGCAGACTAAAAAATCTCCAGACATTGTCCTTGTCTGGGAATGCACTCAATGGAACAATACCATCTTGGATTTTTAGCATTCCATCTTTACGCGAGTTGGATATCAGCCAAAATCAATTTATAGGACAGCTTCCAGGAATTTTGAGTGAATCATTAAATGCGAGCAGACTCAAAAATCTCGAGACATTGTCCTTGTATGGGAATGCACTCAATGGAAAAATACCATCTTGGATTTTTAGCATTCCATCTTTAGCCTATTTGGATCTCAGCCAAAATCAATTTACGGGGCAGCTTCCTGGGATTTCGAGTGAATCATTAATTAGTGTTGTTTTGTCAGATAATCAACTATATGGTCAAATCCCTCCTAGCTTTCTAAGAATTTCTGAGCTTGATCTTTCTTTTAATCCTTTTTCATGGAACAATGATTGGAAGATCATAGCAAATTTAAGTGATTTTCAAATACAAGTGTTATGGTTATCCTCTTGCGAGATTAGGGTGTTCCCCACCTTCATAAGAAACTTAACGGCATCCCTAAGACTGATAGATCTATCCAACAATCAGTTAGAAGGACAAATTCCAAATTGGTTTACATCTATGGATTGGAGTCTGATCCAATATTTGGATTGTTTCTCCAATAATCGTCTTATAGGTGGTATTAACCAATTGTTCATCCCACAATATATTTTATCTTGATCTTCACTCCAACCAACTCCAGGACCTTTAACTATCACTTCTGCAATTCAAGCTCACTTCAACTTTTGAACTTAAAATATAACAGTTCAATGGCTTAATTCCACCATGCTTGGTTGAGTTTGATCAACTTTCTGTGTTGGATTTGGGTGAACAACTTCAATGGGATTGTTCCAACAAGTTTTCCAAATGGTTGGCAGCTTTAAAACCATAGCTTTGAATGGGAATCAACTTGAAGGAACGATTCCAAAATCTTTGGTCAATTGCACAAAACTAGAGGTCCTTGATTTGGGGGAATAATAAGTTTATTGACACATTTCCTAATTGTCTTGGCTATCTTCAAGATTAGAGGTTCTAATACTGAGTTCAAATAAACTCTATGGACCAATAACCTCATTAGATTCTGAGATCCGATTTTCAAATGTA
The DNA here is from genome assembly GCA_009835305.1 of Ipomoea purpurea. NCBI lineage: Eukaryota > Viridiplantae > Streptophyta > Magnoliopsida > Solanales > Convolvulaceae > Ipomoea > Ipomoea purpurea. The sequence continues at coordinate 8,095 of VALG01003114.1, forward strand.
CGAATCTTTGATCTCTCATGTAATAAGTTTTTTCTGGTGTCCTCCCAAAAAAATTGTTCAATGACTTCAAAGCTATGGTCAATGTAAATCAAAGTAAAAAAGAAGCTAGTTATATGGACCAAGATTTCGGGGAAGGGAAACTTTATAAGCATTTCAATCAATTTAGTGATGAAGGGTAATGAGGTTAAACTTGAAAAAAGTTCTTACCATTTTAACCTACAATTGATTTATCAAGCAATCAATTTGAAGGAGTGATTCCCCTATCCATTGGAAATTTGAATTCACTACGACTTCTTCAACTTATCACATAACTCCTTCAATGGAAGTATTCTTGCCAATTGGGAGACATTAAGTTGCTTGAATCTTTGGACATTTCATGGAACAAGCTGACAGGGAAGATCCCAGAGCAAATTACAAGTTTGACATATCTTGAGGTCTTAAACATGTCACAGAACCATTTAGTTGGACCCATTCCTACCGGTAAGGCAAATTTAACCTTTTGGAATGATCATATGGAGGAAACCTCCAACTTATGTGGATTTCCATTGTCAAGGGGTTTCAACGACAAATAGTGACAACACGCGAGACCACCCAACATGTTGAGCAAGAAGAAAAAGTCAGATTTTTTAAGTGGATTTTACTTGGAGAGTTGTAGTGATTGGGTTTGGTTGCGGAATGGTATTTGGAATCTTAATTGAGAATATCATGTCTCGAATTGGGAAAGCCAGAAAATGGTTTGTGAATTTCTATGGAGGCAACCGGTGCAGAAAAGTCTCAAGGCAAAAGGAAATGGTCGAAGGCACTGAAGTTTTACAAAGGAATGAACTTTTTCACTTTTTATAGTATCATGAATAATGTGAGTTGTGTTTTTTCTTGCCTACATGCTAGCTTGGATTCCTTTTATCAGTTTCTTGTTTCTTTACATATTTTAATTTCGAATGTTGTACTATTATGATTATGCTTGTATTTTTTTTTTTTTTTTTGTTTTTTGTTTTTGTTTTTTTTTTGTTTTTGTTTTGTTTTCTTAATAAAATTTCAAATTTGAGTGTGGTGTTGCTTTACAATAATATAAAAAAAGTTTGAATAATTGGTAAAGTCACGGAGTTGTTTGCTTGTGGGGCAATGAGTTGCAGTAATACAAAAATGATCAAAAAAAAAATCAAAGAATATGCATCCAAAGTTTAAACATTGGACGCGTAATGTGGGATGTGGTGATATTTTTGTAATTAAAAATACCACTATATAATTAATTTTTATTTTTTATTTTAAATATAAAACAATGTGCGCCAAAGTTTAGGAATCTCGGACGCACATTGTTGGCGCTGCGTATTTAGAGCATTATATGCGTCCGAAGTTCTTGCACTTCAACGCATATAGGTGATGTGAAAATATAATATGCGTCTAAAGTTTGGAAACTTTGGACGCATATTATTAGGGTTTTCTGAACAAAAACACCCAGCCAGTCGTCTTTCCACAACTCGAAACAAACACCCAACAGCTGTCGTCGCCGCTCTGCATCTCCCCCTCGTCCGTCGTCGTTCCCACTCTATTCCCTCCGTCGCACTCCTCCATCGTTGCTGGTCTCCAAGTCGTGTCGCCTCCGCCACCGGTCTCCAGTCTCGTCCCGCTACTACGGTCCCGCCGTCCCCATCGTCCACGTCGCAGAGCTCGCCGCGATCTCCCAGCCGATCAACGCCGCAAGGTATAATATATATATATCATTTATATAATATATAATATATAATATATATATAGGTTACTAGTATATATATACTAATATTTATATATACTAATAATATATATATATTAGAGAGAGAGAGAGAGGAGAGAGAGAGAGAGAGAGAGAAAAGGAGGTTAGGATCATATGAGAACATGTGCTTAGGTGAGAAGCGTAAGAACACATCATGTGCATCCATCTTAATAATTTTTTTAATGATTTAGATTAGATTAAGTGTGTGCGAACGCGCATTAAATTGTGTGCAAACACACTAAATCGCATTTGCACACATTTAATGCGCGTTCGCACACACTTAATCTAATCTAGAACCATTAAAAAATAATTAAATGAAGGGCACATGATGTGTTCTCACCGTTCGTCACCTAATGACCCATGTTCTCACTGGATATATATATATACTATATATATATATATATATATACTATATTTATAGTATATATATAGATCAGTGAGATCACTCCAATTAGGTGAGATCGTGAGATCCGATCATGTTCATATATTCTTTAATTTCAACGGATCAGATTTGAATGATTTATGAAGTGTTAAGCGTTGGGTTTTAATAGGGATGTAGGCTTTGTAGTAATTTCTCTTAGGAATTCATTCATGACTATTTTGAATACACTTATTTTATCGGTAGTATCCTTTATGCATACGGTTTCGTCGGGATTCTGTCATTCTGAAGATTTACTTTTTCACGTAAGGTCTATTCTCCTATCTTTGTCCGCTTGTCGCTGCCGCTACGTTTCCGATCGCCGCTGCTGTCTCGCCCATCTCCGCCGTTCTCATTCGTTTTCAGTTGTTTCAGTTTCTGTCGCGTCGTCTCGGAGGTTCATGGGCTGGTTCTTCAGTCTGACGGTCAAAGCATCAAAAGAGGCATGTGTCCGGTGATCGTCCAGGTATTCTGATTTCCGTTGTTTTCTTTGCTTCAGTTATATGGGGTCGTGTGTTGGCATGTCTACGGCGGTAGTACTGCTAGTTGTTGTATGGGTGTAGTCCGGGTTCCGATGTGGGAGCAGTGCGGTTCTTTTCTTCTTCTTCTTTTTTTGTTTTTTGTTTTTTGTTTTTTTTTTTTTTTGTTTTTTTTGTTTTTTTTTTTTTTTGTTTTTTTTTTTTAAGTAGCTCTGTGGGTTTTTTTTTTTTTTTTTTTTTCTTAAATGGGGTTCGTTAAGGTAAGCATGGTTGTGGTGATTGCCGTTTGGGTTTCATAATTATTGGCTGGATCTTCATCCCATATATAATTTTAGAGTGTAATTGTGTCAACCATGATGCTTACGCATTTTGATTTGCTTGTTTATTTTATTTATTTTTGTTTGTGATTTTGCCCTAATGCCCTAGATTTAATTTTTATGCTTGTGTGTATTTAACTGTTGGGCCACTTTTATATCCTGCTTCCCCACTTACAAAAAGGTTAAAAAAAAGTCTAGTTTTTGTGATGATCATAATTGGAAATGCTTGGTTGATTTATTTATGGAAGTGTACATACAAGTAAGGTAATATTGGGTTGCTATGAGTTAGGGGGATAATTGCTAAATTACAACTATGATCATTCCTTCCAAGCATGATTCAAGAATTGAAGAAATTCTCATGTGGTCCGAAAAATTAAATAGTTTTCCTCTTAGTTAATATGCTATAACTTGTTAGAGTATCTATATGAAGGCCATAAATAAATTATTTTTTAATCTTGCCCAAAAGTATTTGATACTCAATTTAAGTACAATTGTTATTAAATTTTTATTGGATATCATGTTAAAGTTCTATTCTAAGGCGCATAAATAAATATTGTTTTTGCCCAAAGATTTGATACTTAAGTTTACCAAATAAAAATGCCAAAGGGGGAGATGTAAAAGTGTAAATTTATTTTACACAAAAAGTTTGGCAATTTTATTTGTAAAGCTCTAATAGGAACTAGATTAAATTAAATTGAAAGTTGGGTAATGATTAGTGGACCACGTGAGATCCATTTAATTGGAAATTATCTCAATTAGTGGACATCAATCATTGTGTCTTTAGAGTCCACACATAAGCATTCCAAATGTATGGGTGAGAAGCATTCGAACAGTGAGCTGCTAAAGCATTGGCTTACTTTGATGGATCAAGACAAAAAGGCTTATGAAGAGGGCTATAAATTCACTGTGTTCGAAGACAACAATTGCCAAGTTGAGAATAACAATCACGAAAGCTGTGCTGAAAATTA
>VALG01003115.1:6481-21091 GCA_009835305.1 Ipomoea purpurea
GCGTATCCCGCGGAGCTTTACGGCTACAAACATAACTCAAGATGCCGGGCACATTCATGCAGAATGTGTTATCCACGACTGTACCTTCCCCACCTACCCATATATGCTATACTGATGCACAACTGATATTGCTTTACTACTGTATCGGCGGTGACCGACGGTTCCGACGACACTTCCAAACTATTTCATCCACCCGAATATATTCATCACCGCCGTTCACACGGCATAACAATCGATAGCAAGGACTCACTCTGTAACATCCCCTCGCTCACCCCCCGCTGGGGCTCGGAAACCTACCCGGCAAAAAAGAAGAGACTTGCGCTCTACGCAACCTAACCCACTTAGCGGGCCAAACGGCGCCTCTCCCCTTTCCAAACAAACCTCGTAAAGATAAACTGCTTATATTGTATGGATTCAACGGTGATCGACACAGTTCAAAACTGGCAAGGTTAAACAGCTTCGGCTCCTAACCCAACAACCTGAGCTGAGACTGCGCTCTAGCCAAACTGACGCTAGACAATGCAACGAAATGTTTTCCATAAATGTAGTTACCGGCTTATAGTATCCGCAGACTGAGCAACCGGCTTCGACCAGAACCTGATCATACATGAATCATGCGCAAATACGATTCCCACCCCAGCACTAAAAGTTACGAACTCAATCCCCGATCATTTCACCCACACCTGGGGCTTTCCCAGGACCAACAAGCTACAGCCAGTCTTGCCATCTACCCCAACCCTGGAGGTTAGCGCAGGAAAACTCGCTCTCTCCAACAGCATGTATTGCTCAGGGTGCCTCTACACCCACTAAGCTACGACGCCGGGCAACTTGTTTTCCAAATGTAATATCGCTATATGACCCCCTACCTCCCCGCCGCCGCCCTCGACCCACGCGCGCTCCTGCGCCACAACTCGCCCCCTCCAACTATGCACCCTACCGGTGTCAACCGCATAACCCCACACTCCATCAGCCCACCCACCCTCCCACTCCTAACTCTCTAGCGCCACCCTTCGGTCTTAGAACTAAGCTCACAAGGTTAAACGAGCTTGCGCTCTATACCATTGGCAATGACGGGCAGTGTTTTCCAACAAATGTGACTTGCTTATAATGTTGGAAGAGCAACGTTTGAAATTGTTCAGGTAATCCTACTGAATACCGATTCCACAAGCATACAAATTGAGACTCGGACCCTCCACTTATCAACATCATCGCCTGCGCCACGCGCCCCTATAGGGCGGCCTTGAACGAAGGCCCAAGGTTAGCCACCGCTCACGCCCTCCACCACATCTCACCCCCCCCCCACCGCCGCCGCTACGACGCACACCACCCCCCCCATCCACGCAACCCCCACCCACCCCCAGCCCACCCCCACCTGGTTTCTTCTACATCATGTACACTAGCTTACTCTCGCCTAAGTGCCCCAGACCACTCAGAACCGTCGACCACAGGCTTCACACCCCAACCTCGTTAATAATCCTATGAATACAGTTCCACTAGGCACCTCACACACACCTCCTGGAACCACAAGGTTAACGAGCTTGCGATCTACCCCACCACGAACCTGACGCTAGACTGCATACTGTCCCTTACCAACACTGTATTCCCGCTTCGACTACTGTATGCGCGACTCAACGTTCGTTTTGACTTACCAGCCGCGAGCACTGTAGCAACCCCTCCGCCCCCAACCTGTAACGGCGGCGCGCCAGCTTCTGGCTTACGATACTCCCGCACTCTCTGCTAACCCTCCCCACACAGACACCTCATATGTCGACACGAACCGACCCTGCTCCCGCGCCTCACTCCCTTCGCCTCACACTCCACCTCCTTTTTCAGATTTCGGCCGCTCCCGCCAGGCCGCGCCCGCCACCCCCACTACGCGCACCACCCCACCCTCCGGACGTCATCATATCGGAGCTACAAGCATATACACCAAGATAGAAGAGAATATAATCATAACATTATCTACAAACACACACCCTCAGCGACATAACCCTCCGGCCTCACATAGAAAAGATAAAGAACAAAAGAGGCACCCATCCCACACGACGCCCCTCGCTGTTGTGTCGACTAGCCTATCGTCTTGTCGTCGAAATCTGCCATCCGTAGCCTAGTCACCGATCAGAAAAAAGAAAAACCCTAGAAGGGAGAGAAGTAGAAAAAAACCCTAGAAGGGGAGAAGTAGAAAAAACCCTAAAAGGGAGAGAAGAGCCCTGGAAAATATCTATCTTACTATACTAGTGAGCCAAAGAGAGATAGGGGCCTATGGTTAAGTATCTATTTTAATAGGTAATAAAATTCGATTTTCTATAATATGGTTATTATAATCCATAAATCATGTATATGTTTAATATATTTATGAAGAAAATTTACATAATTAAAATTCATTTATTTCTAATTATACTCCATATTTCATATATACGGAGTATTATATTTTAACAATATAAATAATAATAAGAGAATTGTATTTAGAAATTAAAAAATGTATAAATTTTAAACTTTGTATTAATTAATAAATTTAAACTCTAATATGATGCATTTCATTATATGCATGGTTGTATAATACATTGTATACGCATATATTGTTTATTAATATGTTTTTAAGCTAATTCTATAATATAATTTTTCTAATTATAACTTATGTTTTAGATTTATAATTCCTTAAGATAATTACATTTAGAAATTTAAAAAATTAGTTTTTTAATATTGTGTGATAATATAGTACGTAAGTATATGTATATATTTAAGCCGAAAATTTTAATATTTTATGAATGCACATTTATTTAATTTTATAATTTTATTTTTTAATTATATTTTATATTTATTAATTATATATAACTAAGAGAATAGCATTTACAAATTAAAAAAGTATTTAGGCATTGATGTATTAAATTGACATGGTTACATGCTTGATTACAATTTTAAAAAATTTGAAAATTTAATTAATTTGAAAGTGGGGTAATTGCACTTTTGGTCCCTCAATTAGTGCCCATTCTACGAATGTCATCCTTAGTTCCAATTTGAACACATTTAGTCCCTCACTTATTCGACCATTAAGCAGATTTGGTCCTTCTGTCTGTATGACCGTTTAAAGCATGGGTGAAAGTGGAATTTCACATAACATTGTTTATAATAAGTAGGGAAAATCGCACTTTTGGTCCCTCAATTAGTGTCCAATCTGCAATGCCATCCTTAGTTCCCAATTTGAACAGAATTGGTTCCTCATTATATTGACACTCTACGCAGCGATTTCGGTGTCTTCTATGAGACGCATACAGTTTCACACTTCGTTTCAAATCAAGGGTATGCCAATATGACAATTCCCACCTAGCTTGAATATATGCTATTTGTCCTTTCTTTAGCGGTGTTCTTTTACTTTCGCGCGCGAATGCTCGCATTGTCGACGCAACATGTCTCGGCATCACCGATTGAAGTCGACATCGTTACCCGAAAACATCTTACTGCCAAATTGTTCTCCCCAGCAACAACTCTTCTTCAAATGTCTACGACTATGGCCGATTCTCCGTCTGCAAATCTTATCCGCTGCGCGCAAGTTTCTGTCATTGATCCAAAAGTACCTTCGCCGCAATTCCAAGTCGTTAACCACACTGCCGTTCCACTCTCAGGATTGCGAGTTCCTCGCCGGTTTAACATGGATTATCTCTCCAGTTCTTTCAAGACTGTCAACGGGACTTCCCGGTATCTCCGGTGTTAGAAGCCGACGACGTGCAGACATTGCTCAGCGCTATTCTCACCAACACGCAGACGTTTATAGATAGCCTGCAAGCGACGTCGTCGGCTTGGAGCGTTAGGAATGGGATCGTGGCGCCACTGGCGAATGACATGCGGCTGTTTAAGTGTTCTCTGGCTCTATTCACTAAAGGGTGGGTGCAGAGGAAGAAGAAGGCCGCCGGCGCGGAGCTTAGCGGTCGACCAAGAAACAGCTTGGGTTCCGGAACGGACGTTTGCCTCTGAGATGTCGGAACGGACGAAGGCGATTTTGGAACGAGTTAAGCCGGAGAAGCTCCTGCAAACTTAGGAAGATGACTAGGTTCTTGGTGACTAACATTGTGGTTGTGAGTCAAGATTGGAGTGGAAATTACCACCATTAATGACGACGTCACCGCTGCTCCAAAAACACACTCTGATCCCGCGGCGGCTAATCTCCTCGTATACGTGATTGCCGGCGTGTACGAGGAATACGTCTCCATTGCCCAAGAACAAAAAGACATCTGACTGAATAGGATCCGACGACGACATTAACAGACATCTCCACCAGGATCACAACTAATGGTTATAGGCTTAGACATACTTTCAATTCTTAGCTATGTGAATTTTAATTATACCCCTGATTTAAACGGCGTTAAACTGATGGTCTCACAGAAGGACCAAATATGTTTAATGGTCAAATAATTGAGGGACCAATCGTGTTCAAATTGGGAACTAAGATGACATTGCATATTGGGCACTAATTGAGGGACCAAAAGTGCGATTCCTCCCTTACTTATTATAAACAATACATGTGAAATTTCACTTTTACCCCTGCTTTAAACGCCGTTAAACCGGCCATACATCACAGAAGAAATCTACTTAATAAGTCGAATAATTGAAGGACTCAAATGTGTTCAAATTGAGAACTAAGGATGACATTGCAGAATGGACACTAATTGAGGTACTGCAAGTGTGGATTACCCCTTTCAAAGTGTATTTTATCATTTTCCTTAAATAATTATACTTCTTTTATTCTATAAAAATTGAAAAGCCCAACACGTCAAATTCGGGTAGAAAACCCGCTCTTTAAAAACGGTTTGTATAGGCAGGAAGTATCAAAGTAGGCGCTTATCAAACCTCAGTTTTCACAGCGTAGCCATGTCAGAATCTGCACCGGAAGTCGGCAAACCCTTTCCGAGGACATGGATATTGAATCCAATGCCACTGAGGACTCTGGGACTGAGAACGGCGGCGCAAAGCGGCGAGGGAGGAGGGAGCGCGCGCGGGAGAACGATGACAATGGTGACGCCTCGAAGAAAGCAAGGGTCGATATGTCTGTTGAAGAACAAAGGCTGGAAATATTGGAAGGAAGCCAAGTGGGGGAGGGAAAGAAGGATGATAAATCGGGTCCGGTTACTCTGGTCCGAAAAGCTTTGGGGTCGTCGGTAGAGAGATGTTTGAATACTGCTACAAATTACTTCATCACTGGGCCCTAATCTCGACATCAACGAGGTAGGAAAGTTCCAACTTTAAAATACATTGTCAATTCGGAGTATTGGTCTTACTCTGAAACCAGTTAGTTTTTGGCTTATTTTGAATTGATCTTTATAGTCAATTTTGGCGCTTCTTTTTAGAAGATGAATTTTTAAATATTTTGTAATCTCTTGCAGATGTTTTTTTTCCACAGTTATTTAAAAAAATAAAAAATTGGCATATTAATGTAATGGATTGTTGTTTTTGGCTATTTCTTATAGAATTTGTAAAAAGAGTTGATATTAGAATGCTTAAGCGCTTCTTGTTAAAAGATGAAATTTTGAATGATTAGCTGCATATTGGCAATTAGGCATTATTTGTTGCAACTACTGTTAGTGATTATTGCTAGCCTATTATGATCATATCTGCTTGACTGTTCCCATGCTCTCTTTCACTTTGAAATAAACTATATTTTAGAACCTGTCTTTCTAAAGGTTTAGGCCCTATTTGTTACATAGTTAACTTATCAGCCAATTTTTGCTTATTTCACCACTATTACTTTTTGACTTGGTTAAACAGTCAATATGAGTGTTTATTAATTAGCTTTTTGTTCCAAAATGCTAAAATTCAAAAAGCTTCTCAAAGTAGCTCTTTTTTGATCCGCTTTTTTTAGAAAGTTATTTTGCATGTAATCAACTATCAGCTACTTTTCTACAATCAGCTAATGATATCAACTAATCAAACCCACCAACCTAATCAGCTAACAGCTATATACAAACACTCCCTTAGTTTTGGCCTAACCTGCATGATTGAGTTTAGTACCGGTAATGCAATGTCTGATATGGCTGTGAGAGAAGTGAATCCTTTTGAAGAGGACAATGGCATTGGGGCCATGAATTGTATGATCTCTCAGCTTCTTTTTCATTCCCTGAATTCCCTCACCCCTTGCATTTTTCCAATGTAGTTCCATATTTTGGTAAGTTAATGCTGATAACTATTATTTCTGGACTACACTGTTGATATCCTCTTTACATCGGTATCAGTTGGTGAATCGTTTTCTGTCGTCAAAATCATATCTGGTCTTTAGTTATAGAGTTGCTGCAATTATCGTTTTTGAGTGTATTCAATTGTTACAATCTTTGGTCCTGTTTAAATTCCATATATGTTAAAAGGTGGTGATACATAGTTTCCGGATATTAGTGATGTTTAACTTTTTCAATACTTTTCTTGATGTATTTGACGTTTGTATTGATAGTTTGACTCATGGTGGTGTTAATTGCAGTACGAACATATGGTTTTGCTGGAGCTGATTAAGAAGGGTCATGCAGATCCACAGAAAAAAATAGGCCAGGGAATTGGTGCATTTCAAGTTCGAAACCACCCTATATTTAAAAGTCGCTGCTTCTTCATCGTAAGGGTGGATGGGTCTGCTGATGACTTCAGCTTCAGGAAGTGTGTGGATCGTATCCTTCCCTTGCCAGAGAGCATGCAAATAAAGCATAATGCTAATAAGGCCTTGAGGGATGGCGGCAGCAAAGGCGGTGGCAAAGGCGGAAGAGGTGGAGGTAATGGGCGTGGTAGAGGTGGAGGTCATTGGCGTGGTAGAGGAAAGTCGAGAAACTGAGTGAATTTTGAAGCATACATTTGGAAGAAGGAAGGATACTTGCTTGCTAGCTTTATAGTATAATCCAGATTTTTCACCTTTCTCCTCTGATCTAGTTTTGGAATTGTCTTCTCCAGATTAATTTAGATTATGCCATCCCGACTGTTACTATAGCCTCTTTGTTTTGGTTTTCTTTTCTTAAATCTCTTGTTACCTTTATTTTTTGGTGGATGGAAGTATAAAGTTTTGATGTTATGAGAAAATGGGAGAAGACAAAACTTAACTTATATTCTTAAATGATAGTATTTTATCATTATGCACAGTGCCCTTTTGACATTATAATTAATAATAATTATTATTATTATAACAACGAACAATAATTATAATTATAATAAAATAAATAAATAAATAAATTAATTAATCATCAGCTATCAACTGATTGTTATTCAAGTTTCAAAATGTATTTTAAATTCTTCCCATTTTAGTAAATTCCCCTTAATTGCAAACATGACTTGACCCCTTGTCCAAGCCAGGCAGCCAGCCCCCTTAGTATATTAATATTAGGATGCTGCAATTCTTCATTCCTTTGGACTCTGCAGCGTAAGAGAAGGTTTGAGAACTCAAACCCTTCCTTTTTCTTTCACAGATACTTAATTCTTCCTCATCTTGTATATATTTCTACATTATCTCCTGCTTTTTCTTGTATTTTAAGATTAATTCTTGCATATTCTTGTATCAGCTATTCAATTCGCAGGCTTTGATTTCATTGCTGTCCTTTGCGATTTTCCCCAGGTAAATTCACGCCCATCCCCTTTTTTTCCTTTGAATTGATATGAATTAGTTCTTATTTTATTACTTTATGCTATTTTGCCCTGTTTTATCGTGTGTGGAGTGGATTTTCTTCAAGTTTGTTCCCAAACCCTTGAAGTTGTATATTAAAGAAAGCATTCATATTAAAGTACTGAAATATGGGCACAAATTTAGCTTTGTCAACAATTAATTTTGCTCTAAGGAAACAACCCAATGCACAATACCATTTTGTTTTTAGTCAGACCACGAGGTGTCTTGAGCAGGCTCTAACCGTAGGAAGCATCTTTAAGTCCGTAATATACGACTAATCCACGTTCACATCGGGTCGGCCCAATTAAAGGGCAAAGTGCTGGCCAGATTGGCTTTTTCATACGAGAGAGGATTCGAACTCCCAACCTCTCTTAAGGGGACAAGAGTGCACGGCCCACTCACGCCAACCAAGCTAGTTTCACAATACCATTTATGAGAGAACATAATTATGGCAAAAAATTGAGCTCAAATCTGCTTTAGTAATCCTCCAATATTCCACCCTTAGAAGTCACGGTATATGAATTGGGTAACCTTTGTCGTGCTTAATCTTAGGTGGGTATTGATTTATTTTGTAATCAGAGTGAATGGCTACTGAAGGAGGTAAACCTGAGGCACAAACCTCAGCTGCAGCTGGTTAATACGTAACAGCTTCATGCCGGAAGAAGAAGTCTGAAAGTGCCACTTTTTAGAGGATGTGAAAGATCATATTGACGAGTTCATACATGCTTCAATGGATGAACATAAAACTTGCTTCAAGAAAACTATCCAAAAGGTTTGTTTTGAATTTCTAATTTATGTGAGACTGCTGTTCTATAATTAATATTTGAATTCAGAACAGTTTTGCATTGTTATTGATCTGGATAACAATTCCTTCAGATGTTTGGAATGTCGAAAGTTGTTGCTGAAAGAAATGCGGAAATGAAGGAGGTTGAAAGCAAACTTCCACTCCGACAGTCATATCTGAATAGTAAATTCGGAGATGCAATTGGAAAAGAAAATCTTTAATAAAAGCATCGACTAATCTTTTCTATATGTATATTGGTTTGTGAATTCTGTGCAAGTTTACTTGCTGCTTGTTCTTCAAATGAACACAAACTATCTGCTTGAGATTTGGCATATGCATACAACAATGGATGAGTTACAGTTCCAATCTTAGTGTATCATGAGATATACATATTTTTTGAATATGCAGTTGTGTTTGTTGTAGACATTGGGCTTATAAGTCTTGATATTGGAAAGAATTTGTCCTTAGAATAGCAAATTCTGACTTCGGATATTAAATCTCATTGAAGCAGAATTTTTGTTTGTAGTTATACAGTCTGTAAATAATTCACCTGTACAAGATATATTGTGCTTTCCTTTTGCTTCTCTTTGGGAGAATTTGGGTCCATTTCTGCAGGAAAGTTAATACATATCCAACCCTTATACTTCCTCCGTCCCATTTTGTGTCTAGTTTGGTTAACGAGGCTTGACTGAAGCTATTTTTAATTTAATTTTTCTCATTTTATATGTCTAGTTTGGTTAACGAGGTTTGACTGAAGTTATTTTTAATCTAATTTTTCTTTTTATGTGTCTATTTGATTAACTAGGTTTGACTGAAGTTATTTTTAATCTAATTTTTTGTAATATTAGGTTTATATTAGTATACAAAATTTATATATTTAGAAATTATAAACACAAAAAATTAAATTGAAAATTAAGTAAAATATACAAAAGAAAATAAACAAAGAAGAAAAAGTTAATTTTATCAAGGGAAAATGACACTTTTTCCCTTGTGAATGTTAAAAGTGGCAATTTTCTCTATTTTATGTTAGATGGACACTTTTACCCTTAAAAATAAGTATTTTATTTAATTTTGTTTTATAACAAATTATTAATCCCAAAAGGTTGAATCCCCAACCCCCACACTCCGGTATCACGGTCCACAGTTGCTTATATGTATGGAGGCTAGACAAAATTTATTGCTTGTGTATCACGGTCCCACAGTTGCTTATATGTATGGAGGCTAGACAAATTTATTGCTTGTGTATATGTAGACACAGTTCCAAAACTGTTTGATCATTCGCCCACTCTGGGGCTTGAACCCAGGACCAAAAGGTTAAGAGCCTTGCTCTCTACCAATTGAGTTACAAAGGCAAGTGTTCTTTAACAAATTTATTGCTTTTATGTATGGATGACAACGATTCGACATAGTTCCAAAAATGTTCATAATTACAAATATAATTATAAAACCAAGAGCCTTGGGACTGTTTGCCCACCCTGGGGTTAGAGACTCCTGATCATTCACCCACCATAGGGCTTGAACCCAAGACCATAAGGTTAAGAGCCTTGCACTCTACTAACTGAGCTAGATGGACAAGTGTTTTCCAACAAATGTATTACTTATATGTATGGATGACAACAGTTCGACACAGTTTCAAAACTGTTCATAATTATGAATACGATTCCACAACATAATGATTAGAGTGTCAATCCTTGATCATTCGCCCACCCTTCAAGCTTGAACCTAGGACCACAAGGTTAAGAGCCTTGCGCTCTACAACTAAGCTAGACAAGCAAACAAATGTATTGCTTATATGTATGGATGACAACAGTTCTAAAATTGTTCATAATTATGAATACAGTTCCACAACATAACAATGAAAGAGTTAATCCTAATCATTCGCCCACCCTGGGGCTTGAACCCAGGACCACAAGGTTAAGAGCCTTGCGCTCTACCAACTGAGCTAGACGGGCAAGTGTTTTTCAACAAATGTATTGCTTATATGTATGGATGACAACAATTCGACACAGTTCTAAAACTGTTCATAATTATGAATACAGTTCCAGCATAACAATGAAAGAGTCAATCCCTAATCATTCGCCCACCTTGGGGCTTAAACCCAGGCCCACAAGGTTAAGAGCCTTGCGCTCTACCAACTAAGCTAGACAGGCAAGTGTTTTTTAACAAATGTATTGCTTATATGTATGGATGACAACGGTTCGATTCGAACTTAGCCGAACACTATAGCAATCGAACCAAAACTGTAGGGACGGCTCTGGTTACGATTCAGAATCTGAAAAAAATAAAATAAAATAAAATAATTGTTGAATTTAGACTATTTAAAAGTAAGAAATAGAATTTACAAAAATTAATAAATAAAATTTTTTTAAATCTACGGTTCAAAATCAAAACTGGAACTGAACCCATTTATCATTTACCAACTAGTGTTTGATCATTTTCACATTTATTCTAATTCTACATATAAGTAGATCTTATTGCGATTCGGTTCCAGTTCAAGACTTCAGTTTCGGTTTGAACTCCAGTTCAAAATTTATTTATTTTTGTAAATTCTATTTCTTATTTTTAAAATAGTCTAAATTCAACAATTATTTTATTTTATTTTATTTTTTCAGGTTCTGAATCGTAACCAGAACCGTGCCTACAGTTTTGGTTCGATTTGCTACAGTGTCCGGTTAAGTCGAACGAACCGTGGTCATCTATACATATAAGCAATAATTTGTTACATAAGAAAAATACATAAAATACTTATTTTTAAAGGTAAAATTGTCCATTTAACATAAAAGGGGGAAATACCGTCACTTTTAACATAATTGAGGGGACAAATGTGAATACATGAATAACTAAAGGGGAAAAAGTGCTATAAACATATAACACAGAGAAAAAAAAAATGTTATTTTCTTTTTTTCCAATGAATAATAAGTAGGATAGATAAAATGAGACAGATGGAGCATATAATTTTTCTTTTGAATAACACTTTTGTTTTGTTATCCAAATGTAAAATAGAATTCCTACTACCTACCTATCTAATACTTCTACCACCTACCTCATTCTCCAAACGTTGTACCGTGCACCAGGGCGCACATAGCAATGTGCGTCCTGTGCCTCTTAAAACGACGTCGTTTTGTATTATGTTATAAAATTCTGTGTTTTCAGGTATAAAATTCTGTACACTTGAAACAGGGGGTTTTTATCCTTTTAAAGAAGATTATGTGTTTTCAGGTATAAAATTTTATGTTTTCTATTATATTATTTTGTACATTCGAAACATGGAAATTTTCAGTCATAAAATTCTGTGTTTTCAAGTATAAAATTCTGTGTTTTCAGGTATAAAAGTCTGTGTTTTCTATTATATAATTCTGTACATTTGAAACATGAATTTTTTTAAAAGGGATAACAGCAGACACATGAAAAAGGTACAAAACGACGTCATTTTAGGCCAGAGAGCACAATGCATTGTGCGCCCTGGTGCACGGTATAATTTGCCCTCAATCTCACTCTTGTTTACTTGCACATCTATCAATTGTTATGAACTTATGACTACATTTATAAATATATTCTTTTAGTGGAAAAAATTGTACTTTTTGTCTCTAAGTTATAGGGTAATTATAGGATTTGTTTTTACTTGTTGGTCGTGTTCACTTCTCGTTCTTAAGTTATAACTAACGTTGTGAATTTTGTTCTTTTTCTAATAGGTTGTACTCGCTTTTCATCCCTAAGTTATAATTGATGTTGCAAATTTTGTTCATAATATTATGTTAGAAAAAAAACAAAATTTACAATGTTAGTTATAACTTATGGACTAGAAGTGAGCACGATCAACAAGTACGGACGAATATTATAAGAGTTTTTTCCCAAAATGGTCCCTCGACTATCGCTCATTCTCAATTTTGCATTTTGATTTTTAATTGCACCCAATGCGGTCCCTTAACTTTTAAAAACTCCCCCAAATTGGTCATCCGTTAGAAATTTCGTCTATTGAGTGTTAAAATGAAGGGCATTTTCGTCCGTTTACCTATTATATGCCTAATATACTCTGAGAAATAGTCGAGGGACCATTTTGGGAATAGTCGAGGGACCATTAGGCTGGCTGATTGGAACAAAACGGTTTTTGGAAATGTGTTCAAGATAAAGAGGCGGCTAATGGATAGGTAAACGGCATACAAAAGTGCATGGCGGAGGGATACCACGCTGGCCTGGCACGGTTGGAAAGGAAGCTGCGTGCAAATCTGGAGGAAGTCCTCTATCAAGAAGAGTTGGTCTGGTTTCAACGATCTAGAGAAGAGTGGCTAAAATCAGGAGATAGGAACATAGCGTACTATCACGCAGCAGCTACAGTCCGGAAGGCACGGAATGCAGTCCAGTCTCTCATGGATGATGACGGAACTTGGTTATCGGAAAACACAGTTCTAAGGGCACACATTCGACAGTACTATGTACGGTTTTTCTCCAAAGAAGATACTGGATCAACGAACGCGATTTGCCAGCTAACTTTCCACAGCTTCAGTTTTCTGATTGGCACAGGTTTAACAGGCCTGTCACGATGGATGAGGTTCACAAAGCCCTCACAGACATGAAACTGTTTAAGGCTCCTGGCCCGAATGGTTTCCATGCGGCATTCTACCAACGCATGTGGGATATCACGGGCAAAAGTATCTTCTCGCTTGTTCGAAATGCGTTTACACCAAGGGACCCTCCCGAGGGATTGAACGACAATCTCATTGCCCTCATCCCAAAAGTCAAAAGCCCGGAGAACATCAAGCAGTTCAGACCGATTAGCCTGTGCATCAAGGGCTCCGGATGGCGAGGGAATACGGCGCCACCAAAGGTCATAGTGGAAAGCGACTCTAAGAATGATTGACACGTTGTATATGGAGCAAGGCTGGAAAAGTTGTAGATTCAACATTCTACGGTGGTGTGAACATGAGGTGGCACACCTTAATGAGGTGGTGTTTAAACATCGTACAGAGAGCAGAACATGGTTGCTACACTTTAGCCTCTTTGGCTCTAACCCACACAATCGGTCTGCGCACTTACGAGGATTTACCCGATGAGCTAAATGGAGTTTACAATCGGGACCAGGTCGGTGCGACATATACGAGAAACAGTAGGTTTAGTCTGTCTCTGGGTAACCCCCTCCTTCTATTACAAAAAAAAATTAGCATTTCTATGGATTTTTAATTTTTTCTTACAAATTAAAAATTTTTAAAAAATATTAAAAACTATATAAGCCCAAATGGTTGGGCCCAAAGACCATAACAGAACAGCCCAAACCTAAAGGATATTACCCCGATTAGGGTTTTATCAAGCCGCTGCTCTTCTTTTCGGCAACCTCTGGAAATTATTTCAACTTTGCCCTTGTTAATTAATTTTTATATAATAATAATAATAATAATAATAATAATAATAATAATAATAGTAGTAGTATAGTAGTAGTAGTAGTAACAACAACAACAACAACAACACAACAACAAACAATAATAATAATAATAATAATAATAAAATATGATGAAATTAAATATATGTTTATATAATTAAATATACATATGTGGTTATATTTATATATTTTTGTTTTGTTTTTAATATTTAAGTTTTGATATACATTCCTTGATATAAAATAAAAAAAAAAACACACATAATATATATATATATATATATATATATATATAAATATATTATATATATATATTATCTATATTATATTATTATATATATATATATATATATAATATATAATTGAGGGCATTATTGTAAATTGATCCATATAACCTAAAATATAACCCTGAACCAAACAAGGTAATATTATATTACATCATACAAACCAAACACACAAGATAATCTTACATTCCCAAAATCTCACATTACCTTCCAGGAGGTAATCCTATTACCTGGGGTAATCCAAGATTCCGTGAACCAAACGCCCCTTATAGTTATACTTCCTTCGTCCCATTTTGTGTCTAGTTTGGTTAACGAGGCTTGACTGAAGCTATTTTTAATCTAATTTTTCTTATTTTTGTGTCTAGTTTGGTTAACGAGGTTTGACTAAAACTATTTTTAATCTAATTTTTCGTAATATTAGGTTTTATTAGTATACAAAATTTATATATTTAGAAACTATAAACAAAAAAATTAAACTTAAAAATAAGTAAAATATACAAAAGAAATAAACAAAGAAGAAAAAGTTAGTTTTACCAAGGAAAAATGA